>PVKP010029038.1:0-29456 GCA_004027715.1 Plecturocebus donacophilus
TTCAACTCTGGTGAATCTGACGATTATGTGCCTTGGGGTTGCTCTTCTTGAGGAATATCTTTGTGGTGTTCTCTGTATTTCCTGGACTTGAATATTGGCCTGCCTTGCTAGGTTGGGGAAGTTTTCCTGGATAATATCCTGAAGAGTATTTTCCAGCTTGGATTCATTCTCTTCGTCACATTCAGGTACACCTATCAAAAGTAGATTAGGTCTTTTCACACAGTCCCATATTTCTTGGAGACTTTGTTCATTCCTTTTTACCCTTTTTTCTCTAATCTTGCCTTCTTGTTTTATTTCACCGAGTTGATCTTTGACCTCTGATATTCCTTCTTCTGCTTGGTCAATTCGGCTGTTGAAACTTGTGCATGCTTCGCGAAGTTCTCGTGTTGTGTTTTTCAGCTCCATCAATTCACTTATAGTCTTCTCTAAGTTGTCCATTCTCGTTAACATTTCGTTAAATCTTCTTTCAAGGTTCTTAGTTTCTTTGCATTGGGTTAGAACATGTTCTTCTAGCTCACAGAAGTTTCTTATTATCCACCTTCTGAAGCCTGATTCTGTCAGTTCATCACATTCAGTCTCCGTCAGGCCTTGTTCCCTTTCTAATGAGGAGCTGCGATCCCCTGTAGGAGGAGAAGCATTCTGATTTCAGGTGTTCTCAGCCTTTTTGCACTGGTTTCTTCCCATTTTTGTGGATTTATCCACCTGTCGTCTTTGTAATTGCTGACTTTCGGATTGGGTCTCTGAGTGGATGTCCAGCTTGTTGGTGATGAAGTTTTTTCTGTTTCTTAGTTTTCCTTCAGCAGACGCCCCTTATCCACAGAGCTAGGCCTTCCCGGGTTCATTTGTGCTTGCTGTGAAACTCTCAGTCCTCAGCGCTTCCAATTGCTGTTCTCCTTGTGGGGATGGGACCAGCTGAGCCCAACTAAAAGGGCATCCAGTCCCATATACTCCACACTGAGAAGCGCCATGCTGGGGCGCTGGCAAAACAGCTGCACCAGCCAAGAGTCACGCTGGTGACCCGTGTGGCTCCTCCACCGGGAATCTCCCAGTCTGTGGGCCACAAAAATTCGTCTGAAATTGCAGCGTCCACTTGCTCTCTGCGCTTTCACTGGGAGCTACAATCCTAAGCCACTGCTAATCAGCCATCTTGGATCTTTCTCTGCCCGGTGATGAAGTTTTTTCTGTTTCTTAGTTTTCCTTTGGCAGACGCCCATTCCCCACAGAGCTGGACCTTCCTGGGTTCGGCTGTGCTTGCTGTGAAACTCTCATTCCTCAGCACTTCCAATTGCTGTTCTCCTTGTGGGGATGGGAACAGCCAAGCCCATCCGGTATGCTCCACACTGAGAAGCGCCGCGCTGGGGCACCAGCAAAACAGCCGCGCCAGCCAAAAGTTGCACTGGCGACCCGTGGGGCTCCTCTGCCAGGAATCTCCCATTCTGTGGGCAACAAAAATTCGTCTGAAAGTGCGGCGTCCACTCGCTCTCTGTGCTTTCACTGGGAACTACAATCCTGAGCTGCTGCTAATCGGCCATCTTGGATCTCTCTCCTCAGTCTTCCTTTGTAAAAGCACCTTCTGACTCTTCATTGTGTGCGCCCATTTGTATACTTCTGATTTTTTACCCTAGGCAGATTTTAGCTTAAAAAAATACATCATCAATTCTAAGATGCATCCTTTCACATTTTAACATTTCTGAAATCAGGATGCATTTAACAGTTGGTGATGTGTCAGCTTAAGTGTCGGCACTTTTTCTTTCTTACTTATGAATAAATAATGGTGATTCTTACTGTCATAGCCTTATAGGTTTGATAAAACAAGGTCACTTCTTAACAAATATTTTTTGTCAGTTTTATGATCATCTATTGGTTTGCCCAAATTTTCATTCACATTTTTATTTCATTTTTATTCAAATTCTCCTTTCTCAGCACAATGGTAAAATCAAAAACTATAAAGAACCAGACTAAAAAATTTACCCACATGAGACACAAAGTTAAAGAATGAGAAAAATATTAAATAAAAAAAAGTTGACAACAGACCTTTATCAAAGAACACATCTATGTGTTTGTGTTACAAAGAGTTCCTATAAACTGAAAAGGAAAGAAACTACAAACTAATGGAAGAAGGAAATGAAAAAATTTATAAAACATCCCAAAGGCCAATAAAACAAAGGAAAGATGCTCCATCTCTCTAGCATTCCAAGTTATATGATTTTTAAAAAATAATAGGGCATCATTTTGGCCTACCAAACTGGTAAAAACAAATTTTTTTTTTTTGGGACAGAGTCTCATTCTGTCACCCAGTCTGGAGTGCAGCAGCATAATCATGGCTCATTGCAACCTCTGCCTCCGAGGTTCAAGTCATTCTCCTGCCTCAGCCTCCTGAGTAGCTGGGATTAGCTGCCACCATACCCAGCTAATTTTTGCATTTTCAGTAAAGACAGGGTTTCACCAAGTTGGCCAGGCTGGTCTCGAACTCCTGACCTCAGGTGATCAACCCACCTTGGCCTCCCAAAGTGCTGGGATTACAGGTGTGAGCCACCACACCTGGCCAGACTGGTAGAAAATTTTTAAAATCACAATACCCAGTGTTAGGGTGCTATGGTTTGAATGTGTCTCATCTAAAGTTCATGTGTTAGAAACTTAATCCCCCATGCAACAGTGTTGAAAGGTAGGACTCTTAAGAGGTGATTAAGTCCCAATGAATTAATGCCATTATCTTGGGATTGGGAGTGGAAATGGGTTCCAAGTCTGCACCCCTTCACCTCTCTCTTGCAGTCCTGCTCTCTTGCCTTTCTGCCTTCTTCAATGGGATGACACAGCAAGAAGGCCCTTGCCAGATGCGGATCCCTCAACCTCAAACTTCCCAGCTTCCAGAACTGTAGTAAGTCTCTGTTCTTTATTAAGTACCCAGTCCCAAGTAATCTGTCACAGAAGCACAAAACAAGGTAAGCCAGAAAACCAGTACTGAGAAGCTGAGAAATGGGACTGAGGCTGTAAGTACCTGAAAACGTGGAAGCAGACTTGGAACTGGGTAATGGGTAGAGGTTGGAAGAATTTAAAGGAGCAGGCTAGAAAAAGCCTAGACTCCTTGCCACCCCCACCCCAGACAACACTTTCCCTCTCTGCATGTCCCTATTTGTTGTAACGAGAGGACCTGGCTCATCTAGTCACCTGATGCCCACAGTGTTACCTGTGCTGACCATTGGTGAAGGCCATCCTCTCTGGACGTTCTCCAATCTGAATTACTAATAAACCCCTTTAACTTCTCTCAGACAAAAACTGAAAACAACTCAAGATTGTGATAGAGGCTTACCCATAATCTGAAAGGCTCAGAAATGAGAAAAGCATTGTTAGACACAGTCATAATTAAAAGTTGAGGAAAAAAACTGGGGGGAAAAATTGACTGCCAGGGCCAAGCAGGTAACAGAAATGAGTGAAGCAGGCCATGTGTAAGATGCCAGAGAGTGGTGGGGACAGAACTGGAGGAAGGGCAACTCCTCTGACTGAGGCAGCCACTATTTAAATGTTCCCTTGTAGAAATCATGGCCTAATGTTACCATTTCTTCTGATTTTTCCAAGGAAAGCTAGAAATTGAGATTTTTTTTAATGAGAAATTTATTTTTGAAACGTTGGCAACTAATTCAAGGTCTTTACAGAAAGACTGAAGATTAGAGACCCAAGGACATCTGAGAAGAGTCATATAGAAAGTTGTTGAAAATTCCTTCGTGGTAACCCCGACACAAGTGTAAATGTATCAACAGAGGTCTACTGTAGACTAAAAATAAAATTCTAAGACCCCCAGCCTCCTGAACCAAGGGGACCCCAGAGTGACCTTGAAAACTGAGTTCTTGGCCACGTGGGGATGGGAGGTCAGATGACTCCTTAAACCCCTTGCTCACTAACTGCCTGAAGGCGTTCTTCCCTAAGGGCTAAATAGCAACCAGCCCTTTCAAAAGACTCTGCTCCGCTCTCATCCAACCCAGCTGCCTGGCTGCTACCCCTCCCTTTGGCAACTTCAAAACAATCAACCAGCATTTCTTCCTGATAAGAAACCACAGACCAGGGAGTGGTTTTTGTGTCCTCTGCCTCACCTTCTGATGTCAGAGGGCCAAAACCCCCACCCTTGGAGCATGCTAACACGGCCATTTTTCTGTCCATGGGACCTATCACAGGATGTGAAGCTCAACTGCACTCACTGCACGTGCACACCGTTCCCCCTTCATAAATATTCACGACTCCTCCTGTAGCTGATTAAATATGCATGTTCGCTCACCCAGCTGAGGTGAATTCCTCCTCCCTTTGCCCCTCCTTCAGACTGTCTGTTGTTGGCTTCTGGCAGGAGGCTGTGCTTCCCAGCCTGTTAGCATGGCCACCCTACAGGCTGCAACATTCTCTGAGAAAGCAAGCTCTCCTTTCCAAATTTATGAACCTCGTCATTCTTCAGTTGACAATACATTGTATAACACCACACACACACACCCAACACAAGCCCCATCTTTAAAAAGGGGGTAGGAAGCAAAAATACTAATACAGTCCATTTTGCATGAGGTTGATACTTGCCCATCTGAAGTGTGTCCTCTGAATGCAGTTCTAGAATGGGGCTGGATAGGGGAGGCTTGCATCTATGGGAAGATGGGAAACAGGAGAAAGATGAGTCTATTTGCTCCTCAATTTATTTATAAGCTCATTTACTACACAAATGCAGACACTACCAAAATGGCAAATATATATTTGCTACTGTTCAAGGGCCCCTCTAAACAAGGCTTCAGTTTAATTACTTTAGACCCTTAAGCCAACACAGTAAAGCTTCAGTGGACACAGGTCTCAGGTAACATCATTATACTATTTCTAAGCCTAAATACTTCATGATCAGGACACAAATCACAAACCGATCATGCAGTATTTAGACTTAGAAATAGCTAAAGATAACCTAATAAGAATGTTTCAAATGTTCCAGTGTTTGTTTGGGCCATCTCTAGTTTGCTGCCTATTCTCAAACTTTTTAAGATGCCTGTTATTTGTTACAGGTAGCCAGAAGAATTAATTGACTCTTACACAACTTAAAATTCAGTAATATTTATGTGGTAACTCCCCCAATCCAGAATATGCAAGAAATGATAAATCAGATACGCATCAATATCCCAATAACCACTGCCAAACACCAACACATTTTCCATCCCAGGAAACCATCTCCAGTGGCAAGGGGCCAGTTACTCTTATACCACTCAGAGTTCTAACCAGCCAGTATTTTGCAGTTTCCAGAGCATCAGAATTGCCATTTATCACTTTAAAAGCATATTTAATATAAAATATATTAGGAAAAGGTGAAAATTTATTTGCATGGATCTAGAAAAAAATAAAGCTTGAAAATTATTTCCAATTTGTAAGGATCACACTTACCTAAAGGACAAGCTGAAACAATGTTTATTCATACTTTTTTCAATATAAGAATTAGGTTTTTATTTAAACAACTAATTTAAATGACTAATTTAAAAATGACTAATTTAAAAGAATTAGAGTTTTATTTAAACGACTAATTTAAAAGGGGGGACTGTAGTTAAAACTATTAAGATGCCTTGACCTTGAGCTTGAAGTCACAGTTTGAATCTCAGCTCCACCCTTTCTTAGATAGTTGACTTTGGGCAAATTAACTTCTTTAAGTCTCAGTTTCCCTATCTGCAAAAAGGGGATAATGCAGCACTTAATTCATGAGTGTGCCGTGAGGACTGAATGAAACAATCCAAGTGAAGCACTTAACATGGTACTAGGCTACAAAAGCTCTCAGCACATATTAGCAAACTTGTCATCTGCAACTCTATAAATTCCTTAATACTGTACTCGGAATGGCCCCCCATAATATCTCATATATAATAACTAACTTCAGTCTTCCATTCATCATTCATTCACGTACACAAAAAAACTATTTATTGTACATCTATTCTGACCCAGGTACTTTTTTTTTTTGAGACACGGTCTCGCTCTGTCACCCAGCCTGGACTGCAGTGGTGTGATCATAGCTCACTGCAGCCTCAACCTCCTGGGCTCAAGTGATTCTCCTACCTCAGCTTCCCAAGTAGCTGAGACTATAGATGCACCCACTACGCCCAGCTAATTTTTGCATTTTTAGTAAAGACGAGGTTTCACCATGTTGCCCAAGCTGCTCTCGAACTCCTGGATTCAAGCAATCCACCAGCCTTGGCCTCCTGAAGTGCTGGGATTACAGGCATGAGCCACTGGGCCTGGCCAAGGCCAGGTAACTTTCTATATGCCCTCAGAATAAAGTAGTAAACAAAAGACACATCAAAATTCAGATTATGAAAACATGAGGTCACTTTTTAAATGTTCCAGGAAACACATTAATGGATGGAGAGTCACGAGAAAGAACAGGAATGGAATTAGGCTCCTTCCTCATGTTTAACCAGGCCTTCTACTTAAAGAATCCCAGGAACTGGCCTTAGGAAATCTAAACATGAAATCAAGGTTGTGGAGTGTTCCCCCTCAGGAACACTGAATAACTGATCTAAGCAGGGGTGTCTAATCTGTTGGCTTCCCTGGCCCACACTGGGAGAAGACTGTCTTGGGCCACACATAAAATACATTAACACTAACAATAGCTGATGAGCTTAAAAAAAAGAAGTTGCAAAAAAATCTCATAATGTTTTAAGAAATGTTATGAATTTCTGCATGAGGCCTACAGGCCTTGGGCTAAACAAGCTTGATTACAGCCTTGTTGCCTCTGACCAGCCCACCAGGTGGTCCATTAACCAAGATAACCATCAGCCACCAGATAGCTGACCCGCATCCCCTGCCTCTCACATGCTTCGCCCTGCCCAGCCTACGTGCCCCTCTCCTGATGTCCGTTTCCAGGCTTTGCTAATAAAATGTCTCTCCCGACTTTTCCAGGGAGCCAGCCATGCCCCCGATGTCTCCCTTGCGTGCTCAGGCACAAGCCCCTAAATAAAAGCTCTGTCTGGGAAATCTGCTTGACGCCATAACAGATTCTCTAGTGAGCCAGGCAGGAGCACAAGGAGCATTTTCTTTCCCTGCAGGGGAGGCTTGTGAGCCAGCAGCCGGAGGGAGGCGACCCCTTTGTGGGGGATAAACAGCCAGCCCCTTTGATTCAGTACTGCAGCAGCAACTGGTGAGTTTTCCTCTGGCGTCCGTGAGACTCCTCGCCGCCCCCACCCCAGACAATGCTTTCCTTTCCCTCGTGTCCCCTACTTGTTGTCATTTTCCTTCTTCCTTTCTGCTTTCCTTCCTTCACTTTTAATTTCATTGGCTTGACCTGAATAGACAGCTGTGCAGGACGGACTGACAAGGCTGGTGGGAACTACTGGGCGCCCTGGCTTTGGCCTCTGTCATCGTCAAGTCTTTCAGTGCTTTCCCTCCCTTTGCCACACCCGGTGGGAAGGGAAGCCTGTGAGCTTTGCTGTGTCTGTTCAGTGTTCTAGCCTACAGACTCTGGGTGCTGCCTTTGTATGGGGAGAATTGACAGCACGTGGGGCTCACGCCCTGATCTGTTTTTTCTGTGTGTTTAATTCAACGTCTTATTGACTGTCATTTGGTTACTATATAGTGCAGGACACTGGTCAGCAGAACCTGGACCTGGTGTAACGTTCAAGAAAAAAAAGAAACCATCCAACCTGGCACTCGGTTTTGGGGAGAAGTTCCCTTCGCTGGCCACGCCGGCCCTTTTGTGTGACCTGTATTGCGCTGTGCGGGGCTGGGAACACTTCAACTCTCTTTCCCTCACCTGACTCCTGTGCTTGCACTCTGCCCCGGCCCTTTAATAAGATAAGCGGACACAGGAGGTACAATCATGGGCAATGCCCCAGGCATCTTCCAAGACTCACGTCTGGGAGGTATCATTTCTAAATGGAAGGAATTCAAATCAGATGGTTTAAAGAAAAAGAAACGCCAGCCTGGGAAACACAGGAAGACCCCATCTCTACAAAAAACAGGAAAAATGAGCCGGAAGTGGGGGTGCCTGCCTGTGGTCCCAGCTACTCAGAAGGCTACGGTGAGAGGACAGCGTAAGCCCAGGAGGTTGAGACTGCAGTGAGCTGTGGTCGCATCAGAGCACTCCAGCATGGGCGACAGAGTGAGATCCTGTCTCAAAAAAAAAATTGTTTTTTTAAAAAAGAAGCTGATTTTCCTCTGTAATACAATCTGCCCTAGTACACATTAGAGCAAGAAAAATAGCCATGGGTGGAAGTGGATCTACTAGTTTCAACACTATCTTACAGCCAGACCTATTCTGTGAATGGACAGAGAAATGGGGAGAGATACTTAGATACAAGCTTTTATGAAATTATACTAGGACACAAAGCTGCTGGATTCTTATCAGGCATGTGTGGCTTCTATTTCCAGGTTCCTCCTGAAGGAACTTGAGGAAGTGGACCTCCAGGCTGAGACTCCTGACATTCTTTCCCTACCCTAAGCAGGCCTCCCGGGGAGGGAAGCCCCTGTGCTGTCCCCAACAGCGCTCTGATCAGACTCCGAACTGGCACCCTCTTTTGCTTCCCCACTTGCCCAGAGCTGTTTTCCCTCAGAAAAACGAATGGAAAAGAGTGACAAGGGTGCATGTGCCTTTTTTGGTGGTGGATCTAGGACTATGTAAAGAAAACTTTGGTAGATTTTTAGAAGATCCTGATACGTTTAGAGATGAATTTGTTAAACTAAATTTCACCTTTTCATTGACATGGCAGGATATTGTGGTCACTTTGCACTATTGATGAAAAGGAATGCATATTTGAAAAGGCTAAGGAATATGCCAATAGCCAGGTGGTCACTAAACCCCAATATGCAGTCCCAGGTATAGTCTCCAAGAGAGTGAGACTATGAAGAAAACCTAGATAAAGCTAGAAGAAGCCACTCTGTCACCTGCCTGACTGAAGGAAGAAGGAAATGTATAGTAAAATCTGTACACTATGACAGGGTCAAGAAAATTACCCAGAGAAAGGAGGCGATCCCAGCAGTCTTCCTCAATCGAGTCCCTAAGGCCCTTGGGAAATGCACCCATGAAAACCCAGAGGCAGCAGAGGGGAGGCATCATGTGCTGTGCATTTGATCCTTCAGTCAGCTCTGTACATTAGCAGGAAATTAAAGAAAATTTGGAGGCCGGACCCCAGATCCTGCTGTTGACCTTGGCAGAGGAGGCTTTTAAGGTTTTCAGTAACGGACTAGACAGAGAAGGCAGATGAGAACAGGAGATTGGCCAAAACAGCGCAGCTTCTGGCTGCCCTAATTCATCCACCACCTCAGGGTAACCCTAGGAGCCCAGGAGACCAACCCATCAAAGACAGCAGACTTTGGATAGAGCCAATGTGCGTCAAGCAGGATGGAGGGCCACTGGAAGAGGGGCTGCCCTGACCACCCTAAAACGGGAAAGCCAGCTGGCAACCCTGGCCAGCCTCCCCTCCTCACCAAGCTTTCAGATGAGGTTGATACACACCAGCTGACAGCACCCTGCCTCTGACTGTAGCATACTCCATCGTTATCACACCACGGAGCTTTGGGTCACTCTTGATGTGGCAGGTAGGAAAACTGAGTTCCCTGTGGACGCCAGAGCTGCCTGCTCTGTCCTGACCCCGCCTATTCACCCATCTCCAATTGCAATTGCAGGATAACTGGAATAGACATGTGTCCTAAGGTAAGAAAACTCACTTTCCCTCTTGCTCGTGAGGCCATGTCTAGGATTATTTCTCACTCATTTCCGTATGCCCTGGAATGTCCTACTCCATTGCTGGGTAGAGACTTATTAAGCAATATGGGAGCCACCATCTCCCTGGAAGAGGACAGAGTGCAGGTAGAGGTAGAGCCAGAACAGGGAATCCACCTGCTAGCACTCTTAGATGGACAGGAACTGGAGACAGCAAACATTCCCAAAGAAAGCAAGGACCAAGTCACCCCACCCTATGGGATACTTCAGTCCTAGGACAGGCTAATAAAGTTCCCCTAGTAAAGACAGACCAGAAGCCTGGGATGGGCCACCCATGGAGGAAACCATACCTCCTAAAACCTGTGGCACTGAATGGGATTCAGCCATTACTCCATAAATTCCTATGCCAAGGGCTAATTAAACCCTGCCAGTCCCCAGGCAACACTCCGATCCTCCCTGTCAAAAAGCCTAATGGAGAATATGGTTTTGTGTAGGACTTGAAGGTGGGTAACAAGGCAGTCATTCCCATCCGGCCAACAATGGTCCCAAACTTGCTCAGATACACCATGCTCAGATACCTGGAGATGCTCAGTTTTCACTCTACTAGACTTCAGGGATGCTCTCTTTTGTGTAGCTGTCTCCATCCCTAATCGTCGTATCTTTTTGCTTTGAATGGAGAAATCCCTGATACCCAGGGAAGCCACATAGAACACATGAATTGTGCTTCCCCAGGGCTTCCAGGAAGGTCCTTACCTTTTTGAGAATGCAGGGAGCTAAGCCTACAGAACAGGACTTTATTACAATATGTGGATGATTTGTCAGCCAGACATGGCAGGATTCAGATTTTCGTATCATTAAAACCTTGAGTTTCCTGGCTGAGCAGTGATACAAGGTCACCCCATCCAAGGCCCAGATCTCTTTACAGGAGGTTTGATATGTGGGGTTCATTCTGACCCCAGAAGCCTGAACACTAGCTGTGGGCTGGAAAACGCAATCACTTCATTGCTAGTCCTACAAACAAAAAGGCAGCTCCAGGGTTTCTAGGGAATGGTGGGCTTCTATCATATTTGGATTCCAAATTATGTCCTGACAGCTAAACCCCTATGTGAAACCCTAAAAGAGGAAGAAAGAAAGCCTTTGTACTGGGAGAAGAAATGTCAACAATCTTTTGAAGCCCTAAAAACTGAGCTGGGTCAAGCCCTCACCCTTGGACTCCCCAACTGAGAAAAAATCATTTACCCTGTATGTTTTTGAGAGACTAGGAATAGCTTTGGGAGTCTAACTTTAGGACCTATTCAGAAGCCAAGGGCTTATTTTTCAAAACAGATAAATCTAGTTACACAGAAGTGGCCTGGCTGCTGGAGAGCAGTGGCAGCCACTGCCCTGCTGTTTAGTGAAGCATCCAAGCTGACACAGGGACAATATACAGAAGCTGTGACTCCCACTAGGTTCAGACTGTGTTAGAAGCCAAGGGACACCACTGGCTCACTGCAGGGAGGCTGATCAACCATCAAGCTCTCTTATTAGACACCCTGGGTATTACTTTCAGGGTATGTCAGACTTTGAACATGGCAACCTCACTCCTAACCACAGATGATGAGGGCTCACAGCATCAAGGCACAGGGCCCAAAGAACACAATCCAGCAGGCCTAGCTTGTGAGATAAGCCTCTTGAGAATGCAAAGGCAGAATGGTATCCTGATGGCAGTAGCTTTGTGGAGGGAGACCCAAAAGGCAGGACATGCAGTAGTAAGCCCAAAGGAGATTACAGAAGCTAAAGCTCTTCCTCCCCAAAACAGCACAAAAAGTAGCACTAGTGGCTTTAACCGCGCCTCACAACTGGGTGAAGGGGAGGGAGTAAATATGTATACCACCTCAAAGTACAGGTTTCTCCTGCTGCATGCCCATGCAGCCATATGGAAGGAAAAGGGAATGTTAACAGCTAAAAATTCCCCAGGCAAACATAAGGATCCAATCCTACTTCTCCTGGAAGCAGCACAACTTCCCTGCTAGGTGGCAGTCATTCACTGCAAAAGTCACTGGGGGACTGGTCCCTCATTAGAAAAGGAAATAAGGCCGACAGGCTGCAAAACAGGCAGCCTGGTTACAGGAGCCCAGCAATGTGTGGGCCTTAATGACAGACCCTATTAACCTTCCTAATTACCTACAATACTCACAGCAAGAGCAAGAGGAAGCTAAGAGGCAGGGATACCAGGAAATCAGTGCTGGGTGGTTCACAGATGGTGACAAGATTTTTATTCTGGGAACTGAACAGTGGAAACTTATTAAGCATCTCCATGATGCCACATTAAGGGAGAGATGTTTTATGGAATATTGTCCATAAAATATTCATCAGAAAGGAACTGAGGAAAACTGTAAAACAAGTAACCTTTGCCTGTGAATTGCGTGCCTGGAATAATCCCCAAACCCATCCAATTGCCCCCTCTTGACTTAAACCGGTTCAGCACAGGGGAGCTTATCTGGGAGAAGACTGGCAGGTAGTTTAAACCCAAAGGCCTACAAATCTAGGGTACAACTATCTCCTGGTATTTGTGGATGCTTTTACACGATGGGTCAAGGCTTTCCCTACACGTACAGAAAAAGCAATAGAAGTCTGTAAATCTTCACTAAAGGAAATAATTCCTCCATCTGGACGCCCCAAGTCCCCTCAGGGTGGTCACAAGCTCTCCTTCATGACTAAGATGACTCAATATCTCTCCGCAGCCCTAGGAAGATTACGAACTGGCAGCATCCTGGCACCCCTGATCATCAGGGAAAGTTACAAAGATGAACCATACACTTGAGACAACCCTAGCAAAGCTGTCAAGAGACGCCCGAGCCCTGGGTTAAGAGGCTCCCTGTTGCTTCTTAGAGTCCACAGGGCCCCTTCGTGCAGCCTAAGACTTAGTTCTTCTGAGATGATCTCCCAGAGGCCTTTCCTCACTACTGACCTCCTACTAGGTGAAGAATTCAATCAAAAATTACAGTATCAATTTAGGACCTATTCAAAAGGCGATTTCAGGTTATGGAAACAAAATCCTGCCAGTTCCCACTAAGGATGGGAAAACCCCTTTGCAAGTTAATCCAGGAGACCAAGTCCTCCTAAAGACTCAAAGGGCAGGCTCCCCGGAGGACCACCCCTTGCCTAAATGGAAGGGCCATTACTGGGTGATCCTGGCCACTCCAACCGCAGCCAAGTCACAAGGAATCCCTACCTGGGTACACCTCTCCCAATCAGAAATCCTTTCTCCTAAATGTTTCCAGACTCACCCAGAAGGCCCATCTTACTCCTGAGAACCTGTGGAAGACCACAAATTCAAAAGAGTCAATTCATTGTCAGACAAGTAATGTGGTTAGAGATCTTGAGTCCAATAACTTTCCTTATACTGCTAATTGCTTTACTATTATTCTGTCACTTTGCTCAGCCTCTTCCCTCAGGTAAAGACTGCATTTTTCCCTGCTGGGTATAAAGATGCTACTCTTTACTTTGTTCCTACTCCTCCCTATCGGGGCACAGGGTAGGCTTGGGCCCACTCAAATGAGAAACAAACTCTCTTGTCAACCTTTCCAGCATTACAGCTTCAAGTAATAATTTGTCCAACTGCTGGGTATGCTACCATCATCCCCAGGTTCAGAGGGGCTGCCTCTTGCATTCCTTAAAAGCTCAACTACCAATTTCACAAAGGAGGTATGGAAACCTATCTCTGCACCTCTTATGGTACACCTAAGTGTCTCCCTTTCCTTTGAATGTATAAACCTCTTTGAACTGCTAAATGCTTCAGTCACTGAAAAGAGAGGACAAAAGAGAAGTTGAACCACCTACTTTGAAATCCTGCCAGGTTTTCTCTTAGCAGTAAAGAAAAACCCTGATCAAACTTGGGCTCAGGAAGGCTATCTTTTCCCCCATGCCAAAACAGTGATACCTCTCTCCAAACCTTAGTCACTCACCTGAACTCCTCTCACCTTGTGTGAGTTTGTGTACCCATAGGATATTTTGTTCCTTTGTGGACACCCAGACTACCATTTGACAAACAGCTAGCCCTCAGCCACTTTCACCTCTCCATTACCTGCACTAGCGTGCCCTTGTGTACATAATATACAATGCAATGAGGAATGCATGTTAGGTACTTTAAGTCCCAGTGGAGTAACAGTTCATAATATCACACATGTGAAATCTAAAAGGGTAATAGGGCTAATTTTGGCAGGAGTTGGAATAGCCCCTTGGGGTGGCTCTGCCCCTTAGCAGACCCTTGGGATGGCTTTGCATTCTGTGAGGGAGCTTTCAGAAACTTAATACAAACCCTTGAAACACTGGCAGCTAGTTTAGGCAGAGGCATAAAAGGACATCAAGCCTCTGCACTCCTTAGCCAGAAATGCTGTCTTAGACAACAGATTTGCCAAGGACTGTCTTCTCACTGAACAAGGGGTGGGAGTGGGGGGTATGCGTAGTAATAAACCACATCTGTTGTTCTTATGTTAACAGTTCAGGATTGGTTAAACTGCAAGTTCAAAAGATTTACCAAGGCCGGGCACAATGGCTCATGCCTGTAATCCCAGCACTTTGAGAGGCCAAGGTGGGTAGATTGTTTGAGCCTAGGACTTTGAGACCAACTTGGGCAACATGGCAAAAACCCATCTCTACAAAAAAAGAAACAAAATTAGGTAGTTTTGGTGGCACGTGCCTTTACTCCCAGCTACTTGGGAGGCTGAGGTGGGAGGATCGCTTGAGCTCAGAAGGTGAGGCTGCAGTGAGCCATCATGGCACCACTGCTCTCCAACCTGGGAGACAGAGTGAGACCCTGTCTCCAAAAGAAAATAAAAATAAAGATTTACCAACAGGCTACCTGGCTACATAATTTTAATAACTCTACTGTTCAAGCCATCTGGGGCTCCATCAGAGGATACCTACAAAGGATGAGGTGGTTTTTACCTTTCTTCAAACCCTAAGTGGTCATTTGATTGCTATTACTTTCAGGGTATTGTGTTTTTAACCTTTTGGTCAAGTTTGTGTCTTTCAGGTTTCAATAGCTCCCAGTCAAGCTAATGATGGCCCAAGGTTTCCAACCCATACCACCCCAGGAGCATCCCAGTCCCTACAGGTCTTTAGAACAGTCAGTGAGAGATTTCCCCACCCCCTAAGTTAGGCAGGGACGACACCCCTGTTCAGCAGGAAGCAGCTTCAGAAGATGAGACCTTCACCCCTTTCTCCTTAAGAATACAGAGGGTGAAATCTCTCAGCGGGGAAATAAGATAGAACAGAAATAGAACAGGGTCGCTTCTTCATATTTAACCATGCCTTCTACTTAAAGAATTCCAGGAACTGGCCTTAGGAAATCTAAATATGAAACCAAGGTTATGGAGTGTCCCAACTCAGGAAGGAACACTGAACAACTGATTGACAGTCTTGTTGCTGCCAGCCAAACCGTTGCAACCAGATATTTGGACCTGCATCCCCTACCCCTCATGTGCTCTGCCCAGCTCAGCCTGCCTACTGTACCCCTGATGTCAATTTCCATGCTTCACTAATAAAAACATCCCTGCCAGCCTCTTCAGGGAGCCGACCAGACAGTCTTTGCGCCTCTGCCATCTCCCTAGTGCTTGAGTACAAGCCCCAAAAATAAAAACCCCATCTAGGAAACCTGGTTGGCCTCATGTTAATTTTAATTACATGGGGAGCCAAAGAGCTTGTGATCTGTAAAAAGGGAAAGTATATTGCATTTTGCAGACTGTACAACATGCTGAAATGAGAGTCCCAGGGCAAAAAAAAAAAGTTGGTGGGGGGCAGTCAAAGAGGCAGCACCCTACAGTGAAGTCTCTGGCATTCAGATCTGCCACCTCCTGAGAGCTGGGTCTGAATTCTACCTGGTTCTTGTTCTTCTGGCCACACCACACTTACTTGATGCTGTGCAGCTTTCTCGTGACGATCATTGGAAAGTCAACCTCAAAATATTTACTTGGGAGAAGATCTTCCTCCTGAAGAAAAACACACAGTACTCTTTATTTCTTCACTCTTAGATTTGCTGATCATCTTCCACATACCAAGCACTAGGCACCTAACAGCAATAGGGTGTTTAAGGATTTTCAGTCGGGGACTGATATGGGCAGATGTGTTTTTCAAATTATTCATGAACAGGTTGGAGGGAAGAAAGCACAGATGAAGGTAAAAAGGTAGGAGGCCAGAGGAGTCGGCCAGGTAAGAAGGTAAGGTCCAGAGAGGAGCCTGAGATAGGAGGCAGCAGCTGGGATGGTGGAGAGGAGTTGAGACGCACTTTGGAAGTAGAATATACTCAATATTTTCAAAACGCAGTTTGAGGCCAGGTGCAGTGGCTCACACCTGTAATCTCAACACTTTAGGAGACTGAGGCAGGAGGATCACTTGAGGCCAGGAGTTTGAGACCAGCCTGGGCAATACAGCGAGACCTTGTATATATGAAAAAATTAAAAAATTTAAAAGATTTAACAACAAAAAAAGCAGCTTGAGATCTATTAGGAGGGTCAAGAAATAAATGTGGTAGGTTTTGACCAGTATTATTTTTTGGATGAGATAGATTAAAACACCTAGTAACAAAAGCATATATTAAGGGTATTATTTTCTGATATGTTTTTCTTTCTTTTTTTTTTTTTTTTTTTTTTTTTTTTTTTTTTGCTTTCTGAGATGGAGTCTCGCTCTGTCGTCCAGGCTGGAGTGCAGTGTTGCGATCTCAGCTCCCTGCAACCTCCGCCTCCCAGGTTCAAGCAATTCTCTTGCCTCAGCCCCCCAAGTAGCTGGGACTACAGGCACATGCTGCCATGCCCGGCTAATTTTTCGTACTTCTTTAGTAGAGACGGGGTTTCACATGTTGCCCAGGCTGGTTGCAAACTCCTGAAGTCAGGCAAACTACCTGCCTCAGCCTCCCAGAGTGCTGGGATTACAGGCATGATCCACCACACCCGGTTTTTCTTTTTGTTTTTTTTTTGAGATGGAGTCTCACTCGCTCTGTCACCGAGGCTGGAATGCAATGGCATGATCTTGGCTCATTGCAACCTCCACCTCCCAGGTTCAAGCAATTCTCCTGCCTCAGCCTCCAGAGTGGCTGGGATTACAGGTGCCCAACCTCCGATATATTTTCCTCTGTGACCGTGAAGTATGGTAAATAAAAGAACTGGCACCTTTGGAGCTAGAAGGGCAGGGCTCAAACCCCAGCTCCATCACTTATATGCTCTAAGGTCTTGGGAACGTCAGTAAGGTCACTGGGTCAGGATTTATTTGTTTGAAGAGTGAAGAACCTGGGTGCGGTGGCTCACGCCTGAAATCCCAGCACTCTGGGAGGCCGAGGCAGGCAGATCATGAGGTCAAGAGATCAAGACCATCCTGGTCAACATGTTTGTGAAACCCCATCTCTACTGAAAATACAAAAATTAGCTGAGTATGGTAGCATGCGCCTGTAGTCCCAGCTACTTGGGAGGCTGAGACAGAAGAATCTCTTGAACCCAGGAGGCAGAGGTTGCAGTGAATCGAGATAGTGCCACTGCACTCCATCCTGGCAACAGAGCAAGACTCTGTCTCAAAAAAAAAGAAAGAAAGAAAGAAAAAAGAAAAGTAGAAAAGTGAAGAAAATGCTAACACTTCATGGGGTTGTGAGGATTAATGAGCCAATACATGTGGGGCTCATAGAAGAGGGCCTGACCTAAGTAAAACTATCACATGGGGATCCAAAGAGCCTGTGAGCTCTAATAAGGGAAGGTATATTGTGTTTTGAATACTGCACAATGTACTGGAAAGAAGGTCCCAGGACAAGAAGGAAAGTAGGGCAGAGATCAAAAGAAAGCAGTACCCTAAAATGAGGTCTCTAGCATTCAAATCAACACCGTGTGTGCCTCTATTATTGCAGACACAGGTACAGAGATGTGGGCCCTGGCTCGAGATGTAACATTTATTTTTTCCTGTGGCCTGCAGTCAAACAAATACGAAAGACAAAGACACACACACACGTGCATGTGCACACACAGCCCTGGGTCACCTGGCTTGCTTGGTAGTTACACCCTCTCTATTCAGTCACGTACAGATCATCCTATCATCCTAGTATTCTCTAGGTGCCCTCCCCGCCATCCAGCCACCCAGTCCATCACTTATATGCCCTGCTGATGCCTCTGGAATCCCTCCACTCCTCCTGAGCTCTACCACCTAAAGCCCAGACAGTCCCAGCACCCTGTCTCGTGTCTCGAAGCTGCCCACTGCTGTGCACTGCGCTATCCACTGCAGGCGGCCTTCAGCAGCTCTGCACACCGCTAGGACTCAGCAAGAAACAAAGCACTCTACAGCTCAGCCCACCTGCCCAGCCTCTCCCCATCTCCCCATCAACACTTATCCCAGAAATACAGAACTATGATTTAAAACAAAGGAGACTGCTGATATCCAGAATCTGGTGATGGCTTCGCTGGTGTAGGACAGTATGGAGGAAAAGGAAAGGTAAGGTGACACCTTGTTTCTGACTGGAGTAACCGAGCAGGTAAGAGAACCATTCATGGAGACAGTAACAGGAAATGAAGCACAGGTATGGAAAAACAGATGAATCCTGGGGAGTGAGGGGGTAGCAGACCCCAGTGGACAGCATGATGGGGGCAGAAATCACCAGCAACCATATCCTAGCAGGAAAGTGACTCTTAAGAGCAAACAGCATGGCTGAGAGATACAGATCCCTCCCAAACAAAGACTGGTCCTCTGCTAGATTCCCAGGGGATCCAGCCTGGGCTTTATCTTTTTAAAACAAAAAAGGAGGGCTGAGTACAGTGGCTCACACCTATAATCCCAGCACTTTGGGAGGCCAAGGCAGGAGGACTGCTTGAGCCCCTGAGTTCAAAACCAGCCTGGGCAACATAGCAAGACCCTGTCTCTACCAAAAATATAAATTATCCATGCATGGTGGCATACACCTGCAGTCCCCAGCTACTCGGGAGGCTGAGGTAGGAAGATGGCTTGAGCCTCGGAAGAGGAGGTTGCAGTGAGCCAAGACTGTATCACTGCACATGACAGATCCAGATCCTGTCTCTGTCTCTGTCTTGCTCTCTCTCTCTCTTTCACACACACACACACACACACACGCGCACACACACACACACACACACACACACAAAGTCTTGGGACATTCCAGGAGACCTGGGCTCACCAATCTGAGCTGATCACACTTAGAGGTACAGCACATGCCTGCCAAGTAGGGCTATGCAGAACCTATTTCACGATACTTGAAGGATATGGGTAGAGGGGACATGGAAATAACTTTCACTAGGAATTTCAATTTCTACAACACCTTTTAAGAACTTTTACTCACAGCATATGGGAAGTTAAGGATTACCTAAAATTCCAAAAGACAATGAGAACAATTAAAGCTATAAGAATGAAAGATAGCGTAGTGTCCTCCAGCTCTTACGGGACTTATTCCTTTTTAAAGAGCTTTCCCATGCATTAGCCTGCTGGATCCTCATAAGAATTCTGAATAAGAGGTCACTGTGGAGAAAGCTTACAAAAAGCACACCTGGAACTCTTAAGAAAGATATCCTGCCAGGCACGGTGGCTCACACCTGTAATCCCAGCACTTTAGGAGGCCAAGGTGGTTGGATCATTTGAAGTCAGGAGTTCAAGACCAGCCTGGCCAACATGGTGAAACCCCGTCACTACAAATAATACAAAAATTAGCCAGGCGTGGTGACATGCACTTGTAATCCCAGCTACTAGGGAGGCTGAGGCACAAGAATCACTTGAACCTGGGAGGTGGAAGTTGCAGTGAGCTGAGATCACACCACTGCACTCCAGCCTGGGCAACAGAGTGAGACTCTGTCTCAAAAAAGAAAGAAAGAAATCTTGTTTCTTGAGAAGGGGGCAAAATGGCTGTGACAAGTGATGCTTCAACTTCTTATTCTGATTCTTGATGGCCCTTTTGACATTCCACCCCAAATAGCCTGCATGTGATTGCCTGGTATGGATGACACCGAGACTGGGATCAGCTGCCACAGGGCAGGGGGAATGGAGCATCACTGAGACTCAAAGGGGACTGAACATGGCTGACCACCTCACAGACTGCCAAAATTGACCCTGCTTCCCTCCACAAGGAGATGGAGAGAAGTAGGTTGCATGGATCCACTGGTTCTACGGAAACAATTCTGGAGACACTAAGAAATTAAGGCCCCTTAAACCCTTCAGGGTTTTACTCTTCCTTTATTCCTTTTCTTTTTCTTTTTTTTTTTTTTTTTTTTGAGACAGGGTCTCTCTTGGGCACCCAGGCTGGAGTACAGTGGCACAATCTCGGCTCACTGCAGTCTCAACCTCTGGGGCTCAGGTGATCCTCCCACCTCAGCTTCCTGAGTAGCTGGGACCACAGGTGTGCACCACCATGCCTGGCTAATTTTTTAATCTTTTGTAGAGATGGGGTTTTGCCGTATTTTCCAGGCTGATCTCAAACTACTGAGCTCAAGCAATTCATCCACCTCAGCCTCCCAAAGTCCTGGGATTACAAGCATGATGAACTGTACCTGGACCCTTTATTCCTTTTCGTGACAAGACTGACTCTTCTTTGTCCTGTTCCTGCTCACTGCCAGCAGATGACTCTTCAACCGTACAGTCCTGGGCTCCTGAGATTTTATGGAACAAGCTCACACCCTTGATTCACAGCTAAACCTCTGCTGGTGCAACCTGGGAACCATGCTGGCTGGAAGGTGCATGAGACACTAAGACCGACAGACAAAGTTTTCCCTACACTTTTAGAGACAACCACATACCTCAAACACAGAGACTGGCAAACTGCTTCTTTAAAGAGCCAGAAGGTAAATATTTTAGCCTTTGCAAGCCAGATGGTCTCTGTTGTAACTATTCAACTCTGCTGTTATAACTGTCATATGGCTGCTGAAGCACAATATGCAAACAAATGGGAATGGCTGTCTTCCAATAAAACTTTATTTACAAAAACAGGCTGTGGGCCAGATTTGGCCCTGGGCTACAGTTTGTAACACCTGCTCTAAAACAGCAAACAAATGTAATATATATATATATATTTTTATATATATATAATATATATATATTATATATATATATTATATATATATTATATATATATATATTATATATATATAAATATATATATATATAATATATATATATATATATTTTTTTTTAAAAGAAACTTCAGACAAAAAAAAGGCCTTCAGCTCAATACAATTATCAATCAAAATCAAAACATTTCCACAAAGAACTTTCAGACACTATACAGTCCTCCTTCCTCACTACTGACTGACTGCCTTTTTCTTAGAAGGGGTACATAAGCCTCAGTGTACTTTGCTCAGAAATAAGAAGCTCAGATTTATTAATTATTAACCCACCTACAAGACAGGAAAAAAAAAATTGCGTGACAAGTCAAAGGAGTCTCAAGTCCAATGGAGGGATCTCTCCAGCAGCCTCTGTTAACACTGACATAGCACATTCTCGTACACTGTACTGTGCTCCAGTTCCTCACACCACAGCACGGGACAAGTCATTATAAAAACACAACAGGTCAGCCAGGCACAGTGGCTCACACCTATAATCTCAGCACTCTGGGAGGCCGAGGTGGGTGGATCACTTGAGTCCAGGAGTTTGAGACCAGCCTGGCCAACACGGTGAAACACTATCTCTACTAAAAATATGAAAATTAGTCATGCATGGTGCTGAACGCCTGTAGTCCCAGCTACTAGGGAGGCTGTAGCAGGAGAATCGCTTGGACCCAGGAGGGAGAGATTACAGTGAGCCAAGATGGCACCACAGCACTCCAACCTGGTAGAGAGAGTGAGACTGTCTGAAAAACAACAACAAAGACAGAAAAACAAAGATACAACAGATGTACAGAAAAGGGAAGGTCACCCTCCTGAACAACCACAGAGGCTATGTGTGCAGAGGAAAGAGGATGAAATCTGGAGTTTAATGGGCAGATTCCAATACTTGCGCCCTGTCCCAGAGCCTCTGGCTGCAGGATTCTGGAAGACAATCTTGCAGTCCCATTTCCTTCATCTGTGTAAAACAGCTTTAGAGAGTTTTTATGTTAATTCATGAGGTCACATATGTAAAAACACTTCATAATGCTAGTGATGCTATCTTGAGAAGAGAATGCAGAGGCAAACAAATACCCACATCATGTTGAGGCCACTGATTTCTCACTTCAGTAAGAGAAAGGTTGAGAGCTCTGATGACCAAAAACCTTCGTATCAGGTGAACTGATCAGGGACAAAACAGATAAGCAGGTCTTGGTCAACATCGACAAAAAATCTGGAGAAACGCATATATCCATTACTGTCACATGACAGACCTAATAGAAGAATCAAGCAAAATCTGTACAAACCTACAAAAAAGAAAATGCAATTAGTGAGGACTTTTTTTTTTTTTTTTAAGAGATGAAGTCTTGCTCTGTCACCCAGGCTGGAGTGCAGGGGCACGACCTCGACTCACTGCAACCTCTGCCTCCTGAGTTCAAGCAATTCTCTTATCTGAGCCTCCCAAGTAGCTGGGATTACAGGTGCTCACCATCACACCTGGCTAATTTCTATATTATTAGTAGAGATGGGGTTTCATCATGTTAGCCAGGCTGGTCTCAAACTCCTGACCTCAAGTGATATACCTGCCTCAGCCTCCTAAAGTGCTGGGATTATAGGCGTGAGCCACCATAGTGAGGACTTTGTAGGAAAACCATTTGGCTGTAAAAACTAAGTCCAGGAGGCCAGGCGTAGTGGCTCACGCCTGTAATCCCAGCACTTTGGGAGGCCGAGACTGGCAGATCATGAGGTCAGGAGATCGTCCCAGTCTCTACTAAAACACAAAAATTAGCCAGGCGTGGTGGCATGCACCTGTAGTCCCAGCTACTTCAGAAGGCTGAGGCAGAAGAATCACTTGAACTTGGGAGGCAGAGGCTGCAGTGAGCCGACACCGCGCCACTGCACTCCCGCCTGGGTGACAGAGCGAGACTCTTATCTTGAAAAAAAAAAAAAAAACTAGGCCCAGGAGTCAAAGACTGCTACCTGGGAGGCTGAAGTGGGAGGACTGCTTAAGCCCAGGAGTTTGAGGCTGATATGAGCTGCGATTGTGCCACTGCACTCCAGCCTGAGTAAGAGGGCAAGACCTTGGCTCAAAAAAAAAAAAAAAAGTTACATATGCATGCATGGGCTCTCCATTCCAGCAATTCAACTGGTGGAATTTCTCCTCCTGATATATTTCTACACATGCAGAGGAAAATATAAGGAGTTTTATTATAGCCCCACTTGTAACAACAATTAGAGACAACCTAAAATATCTGTCACTAAGACCCTGTTGAGATAAAACAGGACTGATAGTCATAGGGGCATCTAGGCAGATGGGACAGGGGTGGGGGACAGGCTTTTGCTACATAACTTTTAATATTTTTTTTTAATTTCAAATTTGGTGAAAATCTTCCAAAAATTAAATCTAAATGCCTGGGGAGAGAGAAGGGGAATCTGAACATACCTTTAATCTCCAGAAGGTGGTATCCATCCCTGCCCCAAGGTTGATAATTTGACAATGACATTCTGTCTTCCGTAGAAATGCCTTTATAAGCTGACTGACACCATGGACTCGAGCAAAATATCCTAAGAGGGGTCACAGAAACAAGCTATCACCCAGTGATGGCAGAAATTATCCCTGCGCCCACCTCAGCAGAAGAGCGAAACAGAAAGCATGCGCCCTTCTGCAGTGTCAGGTTATTCTGCAGACTCTATAGGAGAAACGTTAACTTTTTTTTTTTTTTTGGTTAAAGGCATCTGAACCATATTTCACGAAGCAATTAACTACCTTTGAAAAAATGAGCTATAGTTTAATGTATGAAAAATAAGTGTTTTACATTGAAACATCTGATCCAAAAGGCACATGGAAATGTACCTTTCATGGCTATAGTGAAAGCTACTCTGAACTCTGGTAAACCTGAAAATTGTGAGATCATATGAAAAAGAATATTATGGGTCAGGAAACCGAGCATATGAATGTTAACGCAAAGGAAGCTGTATCTGTTATCCTGTTCCTTTCATCTCCACCCTGAATGGGTTAGGGTCTCTATATAAAAGGGGGGTCCCAAAGACCGGCAAATGGCTGCCTAATAAAATGGCTTGCTACTAAAAATACAAAAATTAGCCAGGTGTGGTGGTGTATGACTGTAATCCCAGCTTCTTGGGAGAATGAAGCACAAGAATTGCTTGAACTCAGGAGGCAGAGGTTGCAGTGGCCCCAGATCGCACCACTGTTAAGTTTTCAGGTGGAGGGTTGGGGAAAAGGCGATGGGAAACAAGGAAGAGAAGGCCACAAGGTCTGTGTTCTAATGCTCTGCTGCTCGATATGCATGGCTGTTAACAGTATGTGACTATCTTAAGAACAAAAGCATTTAGAAACTTTATTACAACTTGACAGAGAAATTTCATGTCTGTTCAATCTAATAAATGATTTGGAATTGTACACTGTATAATTTTTCTAGATCATTTTTGTTGTATTTTACAGAGATATCATGCACGATGGATTGGATACTGGGGAAAAAATGTCCTCACCATCTGGGAGGTACTCTCCAATTTGGCTGCATTCTAAACGTTCAAACCCAGGGTAGAAGAGAGAGGTGCTGTCAGGGCATGGGGTGTGGGTCTTTGCCTGTGCAGTATGTATTAGGAAATCTGCCTAAAGAGCAGGTGAGGGAATGCAAAATAAAATAGCATGTCTTTGTTTTCAGGAACACCACTTTAAAATTTCTTGGCATTTCTTATAGAACTTACCTACAGAATCCAACTTTAGGGCCAAGATTCCCTGCACACACAAGAATTATGGTAATTTGGTCAATTTCTCAATCTGGTTAAGAATAAGCAGGGTCCTGTCTCAAAGCCTTTGACTTCCTTGATGGAAATTATATGCAGAGCCTAATAGTGTCATTAACACTAAAATAAGGCAACAAAAAGTAATTCTCCGTCTCCTCCCTCTCAGGCTTTACACTGCTAAGCCAGAATGGAGCTGAATGACTACCTTTCCCACATACTCTGCTATCTGGGAAAGAGGAACTGGGGACTTACCACATTCAGGTCCTGCTTCCATTCAAATGCTGCACATGGCACATGCATGTCCAGATAGAGACTTCTCTTTACTCTCTGGAGTTTCTAAGGGGCAGGCATCTGAAACTGCCTGAACACTCTGAAACCATATTCTAGCTATGTTCTGAAACAAGTTACCTGTTGGTGCAAACTTCAAAATAAATATTTAAATGGCCAACCCTATTCATACTGTGAGCCAGGGAGGAAAATACATCTATTGAAGACTTTTACTTTTGTCAGACAACGTCTTGCTCTGTCACCCAGGATGGAATGCAGTGGTATGATCTTGGCTAACTGCAGCTTTGACCGACTGAGCTCAAGCCATCTTCCCATCTCAGCCTCCCAAGTAGCTGGAACTACAGGCACATGCCACCACACCTGGCCAATTTTTTTATTTTTTGTAAAAACAGGGTTTCACCATGTTGTCCAGACTGGTCTTAAACTCCTGAGCTCAAGTGATCCACCTGCCTTAGCCTCCCAAAGTGCTAGAATTACAGATGTGAGCCACCATGCCCAGCCCGGTGTTGAAGAATTTTAAGAGCCAAATCTTCTAAGCCTAGGACTACTGCTGTCAGCACCTCTGAGCCCTCCCTCATCTGAGAATTACTAGGTCTCACAATGCTTTCCCTCCCATCCACAGTGAGGAACATCAACAAAGCTGTAAAAGATCCATGTCCTCCAGACTTACAACCCTCATGCTGTGCAAATGGGCAGAAATCTTCAATTTTCCTCCTTAGGGAAGATTCATAAACCCAGACAAGAGGCGTGAAAACTCAAATATGCTCAGCCTAAAATATACAAAAGCCTTTGGAATATCTCCTCATAGAAGAACCCAATTAAATCCACATAATTACTCCACACACCTAGATGAGCCATAGGCAAAACAGAGCCCTTTCTCTCTCAACCAAAGAGAGGAAAATTTTGATGTAAACTCTAAGAGATTCTCCCCCTCATACCTGTACCAGAAAGCAATTTCTCCATATTTATCCAATTATTTCATCCATACGTGTGTGAAAAATAAAGCTTTATGTATTTTTTTCATTGGGGAAAAAGTGATTCCTGATATGGACGGTTTACAGTGAAAGATATTTAAATGGGCTTCAAACATGAAAATCATGCTCAGCATCACCTCTAAATAGGAGAAGTATTTTTTAAATTACAATATCATGTTTCATATGGCAGATTAACAAAGATTAACAAGTTTTTTTCCAATTCATTAAATTTAATAAAATTTCAAAAACTATTATGATTTTAATGTGGAAGTAGATATTGTGTTTTTTTGGTTTTTTCTTACTTTAAGTTCCGGAACACATGTGCAAAACAAGCAGGTTTGTTATGTACGTAACATGTACCATGATGGTTTGCTGCACCTATCAACCTGTCATCTGGGTTTTAAGCACCACATGCATTAAGTATTTGTCCCAATGCTCTCCCTCCCCTTGACCTGGGTGTGTGATGTTTCCCTCCCTGTGTCCATGTGTTCTCATAGTTCAACTCCCACTTATAAGTGAGAACATACGGTGTTTGGTTTTCTGTTCCTCTGTTAGTTTGCTGAGAATGATGGCTTTCAGCTTCATCCATGTCCCTGCAAAGGACATGATCTCCTTCTTTTTTACGGCTGTAAACAAGTTATAATACACTGTGTTTGGTGAGGATGTGGGGAAATAAAAACTTTGTGCATGGCTGGAAAGGGAGCACACTGTGACTCCCTTCAAGAATGAACACCTGAAACCTTAGGCAGCTGAGGTGCTGTTGAGGAGGGAGACAGTCACTTGCCTCTGTTGATTTCGGGGGCCTTCCTCTCTTTAGACAGTCTCACAAAGTGCTGGATGTAGGGGTCATGCCAGTAGCCAATGCTTACTGCAAACCTGGAAGGGAGGAAAAAGGAGGAAGGTGAGTAGATTGAGTAGGTTCAGGCCAAAGTCCACTGCCAAGTTCCCGGGAACCAGGTCAGGGACCTCGAGGAAAACCAACCATCCACCTCAAAAGGCCAACTGCACATTTATGCCCCATTACACATGTGAAGACTCAGCCATCCGTTCATCTTTATGTTCACATTACACTGCCCATCACATTTCCCACAGTGGGCCCTCTCACTCCCTTCCCTGATATTGCTAATTCATTTCCCAGGACCCTACATAGCAAATAACCTCACTTCATGCTTCATACAGATGTGCAGCCATTTATTCACTCTGCAAATTCACTGCCCAGAGCTAGTCAGTTTATTCCACTAAATGAAAAGGCCTGTGCCCAGAGGAAAAGAGACAGAAGTATCTGGCAAATGTCACCGATTAAGCTAAGTATTTCTCCTGACTCTGTATTAGGTGCCAATCATTCCATTCTTCTTAGCAAGGTCATAGTGGGGAAACTAGGAAGAAATGAACGAAGCAAGCACGAACAAAACAATGTGGAAAATGCCACAGTAGCCTTAATTCTCTCTACCCAGTCTATACTACAAGGAGTTAAGGCTTTGTGTTTCAAGCCTGGGAGCTGAAACTCTGATAAGCACTGGAAGACTTCTTGCAACCATGAGTGGAACCAACTTCAGGATGACTGAGGAGTCATGAAAAGAACCTGGATTCCAAGAGTGATGCTCAGCTGCTCTGGGCCTGTGGACTGCTCTAGCTCTGAACATCTACTTTGTGAGACAATAAGTGTCTTTACCTTTTTAGCCACTTTGAGTCAGGCTTCTGCTACTTGCAGCCCAAAGCATCCGAATGATGCCCTGAGTAATACCCCCATTTCTTCTTGTCTGCTAAGTAAGGTGAAATTTAGAGTATGAATGTGTCATGTCTCCAAGCTTCTAGAAGCAGATAATATAACTTTAAATCTACTACCAAGGCTTACCTCTGGTCTGACTACAATAAGAGCTGAATTCTGTAAAATCTCTCTCATCCATAGACACCCACAAGGAAGCACATGTTCAGCTGTTCCATGAAGCAGTTCACCACAGAAACATGCAAAATATTCACTAATGGACACGATCTGTTATACAAGCTCCTACTGTCCAAGGAAAATAGCATACCCACACAGTTTTTTGGGTTTTGTTTGTCTTTTTTTGAGACAGAGTCTTGCACTGTCATCCAGGCTGTAGTGCAGTAGTGTGAACTCAGCTCACTGCAATCTCCGCCTCCTGGGTTCAAGCAATTCTCCTGCCTCAGCCTCCCGAGTAGCTGGGACTACAGGCACACACCACCACGCCCAGCTAATTTTTGTATCTTTAGTAGAGACAGGGTTTCACTATGTTGGCCAGGATGGTCTCCATCTCCCGACCTTGTGATCTGCCCGCCTCGGCCTCCCAAAGTGCTGGGATTACAGGCATGAGCCACCACGCCCAGCCACTCACACAGTTTTATAACAGTATACTTTAAAAAAAATGATTTTCGGCTGGGCACGGTGGCTCACACCTATAATCCCAGCACTTTGGGAGGCTGAAATGGACAGATCACGAGGTCAAGAGATCAAGACCATCCTGGCCAACATGGTGAAACCACGTCTCTACTAAAAATACAAAAATTAGCCGGGCATGGTGGTGTGCGCCTGTAGTCCCAGCTACTTGGGAGGCTGAGGCAGGAGAACTGCTTGAACTTGTGAGGTGGAGGTTGCAGTGAGCTAAGATTGCACCACTGCACTCAATCCTGGCACCTGGCGATGGAGTAAAACTCTGTCTCAAAAAAAAAAAAATGATTTTCAAGTTATGAAAGTTAGTCATCAAGTTATGACAGTTAGTCATGACCCATTAATAAAATAAAATCAATTCATTTGCAAACCTGCATTACTTTTCAAAATGTCGAACAAAGTAAAATAAAACAATAGGATGCATTACATAAGGTAAAGGTTAAGACATTCATGATGCTTACTCCCGGCTTCAAGTGATTCTCCAAACTCTGCCTCCCAAGGTGCTGAAATTATAGGCATGAGTCACTGTGCCCAGCCCACTTTTGTTTTGTGTGTGTTGAGGGTGGAAATGCAATGAAAAATGTATTTTCTTACTGTGGTTGGCAGTTTGGGAAACACTGATTTCAAGTAAATCATATAGTGCCACCTAGTGGTAAAAGCTACATCTGCAGCTGAAACAAAAACGGTAGACCAGCAACCCACAGATGAGAATACTCATCGCACAGTTTAGAAGGGCCCTTGGAAATGATTTTGCCAACGCTAACATCCAGTGCAAGAACCAATGCAACAACATCGAGTTACTGCTTGACTCCTCCCACAAGGAAGGCACTTGCCCAAAGCTGTTCAATTTGCCTTCCTCTGAAAGCCATAACTTTTTGGACTTAACAAAACTCTCTTGGATAATAAAGAGCAGGTTCTGTCCTCCCACCTCCAGATTCTTCACACTATTCAATATGACTACTTTAGTCAAGGAGCATGTGGGTGTCTGCCCAGTGCTAGGTACTGGGGGTACAGTGGTAAACAGGAGAGAAAGGAGAGAGGCAGATATGACATGATGATGAGGAATGAAGGCTGTGACTTGTAGAGAGGATGGTGATAGGAGAAGGCCTCTCTCAGAAGGGGATGGCCGTGGTGAGCCCTGGAGAATGGGAGAGTCAGGTGTCCAAGAGGCATTCCAGACAGGAGGAATGGCAGGGAGAAAGGCTCAGGGAACACACTAGAACCTCCAGCACAGAGAGGAGGCATGGAGGCTGGAGGACAGTAGGATACTGGAGAGGAGGCTGGAGGGAGAGGCAGGCTCAGGACACAGGGCCTGGCGGGCGTCTGGG
>PVKP010029039.1:0-29444 GCA_004027715.1 Plecturocebus donacophilus
GTTTCTTATTATCCACCTTCTGAAGCCTAATTCTGATGATTCTTCACACTCGTTTTCCATCAAGCCTTGCTCCGTTACTGATGAGGAACTAGCATCCTCTGTAGAAGGAGAGACTTTCTGATTTTGAGTGTTCTCAGTTTTTTTACGGTGGCTTCTTGGCATCTTTATGGTTTTATCCATCTGTCGTCTTTGTAATTACTAACTTTCAAATTAGGTCTCTGAGTGGACGTCTAGCTTGTTAATTCCCAGCTCCGGAATCTATGTACTTTTCACTGTGCGACCCGCAACGCTAGCTAAAACAGCAGCGTTGAAATTCGTGGTGCTTTTCTGCCCGGGGGTCTCCGGTCTGCTTCAGTCCCTTTTTCAATCAGCTGGATGGACTGCTCTACCTTCATAGAGCTCCAAACATCATCCAAAAGGAGACTCAGTCCCGTTTACTCCGCACCAAGAGCCGCCGAGCGGAGGCGCCAGCAAAAAAGCCACGCCAGCCGAAAGGGTCACGCTGGCGACCCGTGGGGCTCCTCCACTGGGAATGTCCTGGTCCGTGGGCAGCTAAAATTTATCGGTAAGTGTGGCGTCCACTGGCTCTCTGCGCTTTTACTGGGAGCTGCAATCCTGAGCTGCTAGTGATTGGCCATCTTGGATCTCTCTCAGCAAAATATTTTTAAAAATCCATATCAACAATTAATGCTATGATGGGTAAATTATAATATAAATATAGATTATAAGATTAATATAAATTCAGTGTTACAAAGAGCTCCAGGGAGGCTAGACTAATTGTCCTCAGGGCAAATGGTTGGTAGAGAGGCATTTGAATAAGGCCTTAGAAAAAATATAGTATTTCAACAGGAAGAGGGGGTCAGAGAAGGGCCCTGTACATGGAAGGAACAGCTTTAGCAAAGGCACAGAGGCAAGAGAGTGCTGGCAATGTAGAAAAACTTCAAGTGCTCAGGTCTGGCTGAAGAAAACAGTGTATGAGGAGAAGTAACAGAGAAATGATCTAGAAGGATATGCTGTGGAGAGTTCTTAACATAAAGAGGGAGGAAAAACATGAGAAAGCTGGACTTCAGAGATAGGAAAAATTATTTTAAAAATATACCCTTCCCCAATCATTTCCCAGACATCTTAGATTTTTTGAGTGAGAATATTTTATTAGCAAGTTTATCTGCAAATTAGGTGTAGTAACTTCCAAGAAAAACAACCTAGGTGCTGGAACAAATGTTTTTCTGAGCTGACAAATTACTGCCTGCAGCTTAACTAATATATTCATATTACCCACATCTTGCAATTGTTACATTAACTCTTTTCTCATCACCAAAGCACCTTTGTAATTTAACTCATTAGTTACACAACGAGTGGCTATGCTAGAATTAGTACTTGCTCCCTTATTTACCCATCCTCTCCTTTTCTGCCCCAACTCATCCCTGCTAAACACTCACTCGTTCTTCTCCTATGAACTATATCAATAATAATATCATTCATGGCGACTACTTGCTGAGTGTTTGCTATAGTGCCAGGCACTATGATTAATGCTTTATGAACAGTATTAATATAATCCTGAAAACAACACTATGAAATAGGTATTATTATGTCTATTTTATGACTGAGGAAACAAGCTCAGAGAAGTTATATTTTGTGCCAGCTGGTAAGTGGCAGGAACCAGGTTTAAACCAGATTTGGTTGACTCAACACCCTTGCCTTATGCCACGTCATTCTACTGCCTCTGTTACCCATTGATCGCTTACTAATATGGGTCAGTATTTTCAATTAAAAAAATAATAAAACATTATTTGGGCCAGGCACAGTGGCTCATGCCTGTAATCCCAGTACTTTGGGAGGCTGACGCGGGTGGATTACCTGAGGTCAGGATTTTGAGACCAGCGTGGCCAACATGGCAAAACTCTGTGTCAACTAAAAATAAAAGAAATTAGCTGAGTGTGGTGGCTTGTGCCTGTAGTTCCAACTACTTGGGAGGCTAAAACCCAAGAATCACTTGAACCCAGAAGGTGGACGTTGCAGTGAGCCAAGATCACACCACTGCACTACAGTCTGGGTGACAGAGTGAGACTCCGTCCAGAAAAAGAAAGATAAAACATTCTTTGGGAAGCTGAGGAAGGCGAATCACTTGAGCCCAGGAGTTCGAGACTGGCCTGGGCAACATAGCAAGACCCTGTCTCTACAAAAATTAAAATAAAAAAATTAGCCATGCATGGTGGCACCTGGAGTCTTAGCCACTTAGGAGGGTGAGGTAGGATGATCACTTGAGCCCAGGAGGTCCAGGCTGCAGTGAGCCATAAGCAGGCCACTACACTCCAGCCTAGGTGACAGAGTGAGACCCTGTCTCAAAACAAAAATTAAACATTCATCGAGTGCCTGCTACTGTAAAATCCTGTTCTAGGCACTGTGTAAGATACATAAATAATGAAGAGAAAGCCTATAGATTATCGATGTTCATAAGCTCCTGTATTTGAGTATAAACAGCTGTATGATATCAGTTTTTAAGATCATGTGTCCATGATTCATAAATTAGAGCAACCAAGGTCGGAAGGGGTAAAAATGGCTCAGTATTTTTACTAAGAATGCTAGATAGTGACCACATCTACTCACAGACAGAAATCAGCCAACTGTGACTAAATGACTCACAGAGAAGTTTAATAATACATTTCAATCAGAGTCTGTAAAAACTCTCTCTGCTGATGAAAAATCTGTCCCGTCAGAAGTTCCCAACCAAATCTGCTTATGATCCATTTTCAATGAACCTCAGCTTCCTTTGAAGTAGAATAAGCTACTAAAGCATTTAGCCCACAATAAGCACTCTGTGAATCCAGGCCTTATAAAATTCATTACTGATGAATAAAGTTACTTGGTTAGAACACAAATGCGATATCAAACTACTTCTGCCATGTAGCCTGAATGTTGTGTAAAATTATATACAGCTGTTATAACGCAGCAAAATAAAACAAGTTATCATTTTAAAATACCTACTTTTAATATTAGCTTTACTAACTCCTAAGTTTTTGCTAAATATTTTAAAGAGACTAGTTATGTTTTACAAATACCACTAATAGCTACAAATATGTAAGAAACTGGGCCAGATGTTTAGCAGCCCGCCATAGGCTACAACCATTTATACTCAAGGGAACATCTGGAGGGAGTCCCAATTTTGGACTCAGCCTGTCTATTCTTCTCTCTCTACAAAGGTACAGCAGTATTCATGTCACTAACTGCATAGTAACACTCACCAAAAGGGTGTAGTGGCAAGTACTAACTGTATTTACTCTACAATCCAAATTCTTAATACAATGAATCTTTTAAGGAAATGAAAGTCAATGAAGAGAAATAAATTTAAGAGTTTAAGAGTGGCAAAAGAAAGAATGAGACATGTTGGTTAGCAAGAAGTAGCACCAGGCTACCTAATGTTAATGACACTTACTGCTCAATTCGAGGTGACAAGTACAGCTTGGGGTACACCTGGGTGGCTTCAGTGTCCTCGAAACTAACAGAGAGGAGGGCCACATCTTCTCCAGGGTCTTCATTTACATCCTTAAACAAGAAGTGAAAACACAACATCAGCACCTGCTCTCCTAACATCTTATCAGTGACAAGCTCACAGTCCACAGGTATTGAAGCCATGACTGTGAGTTAACCTTATTCCACTTTAGCTTAGCTGCTTAGCACATCCTTTCCACAAAGCTACGCACTCTTCTAGAGGGATGGCTTTTAAACTTTCTGAGCAACATCCACCACAGCAAAGCAAAAGACCTCCACCTCTCTCACTTGTTCCCACATTCAGAGGGTGGGAGGCAGGTAGTGAACCTGGTGGTAACAAAGAATACGGCAAAAATATAATTAAGTTGCAGTAAATATATTACTATAAACATAATTTATATCCTAAAACATCGAAAAACATTAAAATATCCAGTAATTTTCTTACACCTACCTTTACAGTGTGTTGTAAGTTATTTAAATAGCAAAATTTCCCAGGAAACATGTCACCATGAAGTGTGTCACCATACAAGCAAATAGCAAGGGGGTTAGGTAGACATCTACTTTGGCAAAATGATACTGGATGATCCTCTTATGAACCACAAGACATACATATCTTAAAAGTCTAGTTATAAGAACACTATAAGACAAAACATTATCAATCCAAGTATGTACCAACAAACATTGTGAGGTTAACCAAATAACACACAATAAACTAAATTGATAGTGATAAAACTAAACTTATTATAATTTATAATTAAAAAGCAAGAGTAGCAGCAACTGAATATTAGAACCAACTCAAGCCAACACTGATGATACACTGATGAAGTGTCCTGAATCGAAATTGTGGAATTTACAACTATGTGCGTGTGCTTTATGATTATTGCCAAGCACCAAGTGTCTGCCAGACTTCTGAATAAAATACTGAATTAAAATAAATCTAGTAGCACACATTGATTTAAATTTGTGAATACCAAATTTTAATAACCCTTAATAATTTATTTTTGGTTGGTAGTGACTCCAAGTCAAATATAAAAATTTTAAACACTTAATTACTAAACACTTAATACATGTTAAACACTTAACATCTTTCACTCATAGAGACTGGGAAGAACGAAACTATATAAATATTTCGCTTATTTATTTATTTATTTATTGAGATGGAGTCTTGCTCTGTCACCAGGCTGGAGTGCAGTGGTGTGATCTCGGCTCACTGCAACCTCTGTCCCCCCTGGTTCAAGCAATTCTCCTGCCTCAGACTCCATAGAAGCTGGAACTATAGGCGCACACCACCACCCCCAGCTAATTTTTATATTTTTAGTAGAGACGGGGTTTCACCATGTTGGCCAGGATGGTGTTGATCTCTTGACCTCATGATCTCCTTGCCTTGGCCTCCCAAAGTGCTGGTATTACAGGCATGAGCCACCACGCTTGGCCAAAACAGACCTGTATTTTTGAATCAGTTTATAGATCCTCAGGAGGGTACAGTGGCCACACCAGCAGAAGAGAGGGAGGGGTCACACCTAGACTTTAAGACTCACTACTCATGAGCTTGACATTGTATCTTGAACCTCAAATACAACGTCTTTCGTCTGTCTAAAACTCACTCCATCCTTTCTTTTCCTTCATCCTGGGAAGCTGGCCATCACTCAACCTGCTCAACTCCAAAACCTTCAGTCTCCTTGCTCTGCATTCTCTTGTGCTTGTAAATGCACAAATGTGACATGTATACACAGGGACAATGACTACAAGTCTCTCCAATCTTAAAAAAGAAACATTTTTAAAAGAAAGAAACGAATCTTGCCGAACTCTGCAGAGTTCCCTGGATTCTCTCTCCTCTCCCTTCTCCCCTTCACAGACTGCTTGGAAGAGTTGTCTACACATTCTCTCTATTCCCTTCCCTTCCACTTATCCCTTAGCCCACAACAATAGCCTACTACTGACTCCACGAGTTCATGAAGACTGTTCCCACCAAGGGTACTTACTAAAAACACCAAACGCTTTTCTGTCATTTTCTTTCTTGATATCTAAACAGTATTTGACATTGGTGACTACTTGCCTCTCGAAATGCTGTTTTCTTGCTGGTCTTCTCCTGTCTCTTTGGCCACTTCCCTTTCCATTTTCTTTTTAAAAAAATTTTAGATTATAAAATTTAGGCCTGTCTTAATAAGTCAAACCATACAGAAGTTTATAAAGAAAAAGCTCTTCCACCCCTCCCTCACACCCTACTTTTCAAGGTAACCAATATTAACTGTGTAAGTAGGTAGCTTCAAACCACTTTCTTTATGCTCGTAAAAACATACACACACTTGCATATAAACAGCTCTTTAACCTTCTGTTTTGTTTTCCCTAATGGAATCATATCACTCAACCAATTGCTTTTTAAATAGCTACATAATATTCCATGGCATGAATTTATTTTTTTATTAAATCATTTCCCTCACAACAAACTTCAGGTTGTTCACAATTCTTAGCCACTTGATAGTGCTGCAATAAATATTCTTTTCTGTGTGTATGTGTGTGTGTGTGTGTGTGCACATGGACGCACGCATCTGTTAGTAGTGGGACCTATATTTTTTAATAGAGAACTAAAATTGAGCTTGGTGGGTCAAAGGTTATGAACATTTTACATTTCAATAGAATTTGACAGATTATTTTCTAAGAATTTTGCAACAACTCACATTTGGACCCATGAGTTTGTATGAGTATAAGCTTACTTTCCCTCATCCTGAATCACTGGATAACACTGGCTATTGTCCCTCTTTTTAAAATCTGGAAAATGGTATCTCCATTTAGATTCAATGAAGGAGGCTGAGCAACTTTTACTTATTTACTGGTCATCTACATTTCTTTTGTAAATTTCCTGACCAAATCCATCATCCATCTTGTTTTAAGGTTCTTAGTCTTTGTTGTTGTTGTTGTTGTTTACTAGGTTTCTTAACCGTTTTCTGTCACAAATGCTAAAATTATTTTCTTTTTAACTTTTTACTTCATCTGAGGGCTCTTCTGCCATCACAGAAAATTTACATTTTTACAGAATTAAATCCTGTCAATAACTCTGAGGTTCCATAACTATTTCTCTAGTTTTTCATCTTATATTGTTATAACTTTATTTTTACATTGTAGATTTGTAATACCTCTGGAATATATTTTTAGGTGGCATGATATAAGAAGTAGAGCTTTCTTTGTCTTGTTCTGTTTCTAACTGGGTGAGGAGGGGGATGAGTAAGAGCAGGATCTTAGCACAGCACCTGGCATATGGAAACCACTCAATTGATGTTAGCTGAATGAATACATCAGTGAACAAATGAGTGTTCATTCCTAACTCTTATTCTCTACATCTAGAGATTTTTCAGGAACCTGCTTTACAAAATGTTTTGTCACCAATGATGTCTGGAAACTAAATGCCGGCTCCTGGCTCCTGGCCTTGCTAATACACCAACTCCTCCAGAACTAGCAGCTTCAAAAGGAGAGCCCAGGTCAGGAGTCTGAGCTTACTGATCACTTCTTGCTCTTTTACAGATGATAAAGTATTCAACCTTGAACTTTCCTTTCTGTAAAATGAGAATGAAAGTTGTAAAAAATACTTAGGCTCTGCAACAAACAAACTACTGCTGAGATATAGTAAGACTTTAAAACTCATACAACATCTAAAACTAAGGTTAAAGCTGAGCTTGAAGAAACATTCATAGGAACAAATTCATTTTATAATCTAAGTGTAGAAGAGTCCTATTTAGAGTTAGATTGGTCACCTTAAAAAAGACAACTGAGAAAGAAATAACATTTACTTTCAGAAACCTTTTCCCAATGACTAAGTTTTCTTATGTAAGGTCAAGGCTAGAGATTATGATCACAAATCACATAACCTTGCAAAGACACCCTGTAAAAACCAGGGGCCACCAAAATCCTTTATAATTAAGGGCTTCATTCTGTATGCCTATGGAAAATTTATAATTATTTCCAACTTTTAAACTTTCTATTTCACTACTATTTCAATAAAGAGCAGGAATGCTTAGAGACAAACCTCTAAAGAAATGGAATGACCCTGGTTTATATAATCAACATTTATCATCTGGCATCCTGAAAAAAGTACATAAAACATTAGTCTGAATATGAAACTAGTTATTTCCAGAAGTTCGTTTTATAAGTTTTCTTCCTCTTGGTGTGGCACATGAGATTTCCCTGAAATGGTATTTGATTCCTAATGGATATCTAAGTTTGATTTTGAGTGCTTAAACAAGCCCATAGAGTTCCAAAAATACAAATCCACGCAGTGCTGTTTCTAGTTTCTGCAACTCTAACAAGCATGTACATGTGTTCCCTCCCATCTGGGAAATTAGAAAAGAAGCTCTTGTACCATGGTTCTGAGAAGCTAACATTACAGATGATTACTGTAACCACTAATGGCAGCATTTGGAAAACAGGGGGTGGTTATAGCATAGTAGGGGACATTTAAAAATGTACAAGTATACATTTTCAGGGCTCTCTATCTGCACCATTTGAAACTGCAAAAGTCTGAAGAAGGAGGAAAGATGCCGAATCTGCTAAAGCTAAAGAAGAATATTGTCTCCCACCTTTACAAAAGTGTGCCAGGCACTGACACACATACCATGAAGCAATAATGGCCACGATCTTCTGCTGAGATGTAACAGTGGATTTGGCTCAGCACTTGATTAAAGCCGAAAGGAGTTCCTATGGCTTATAATGAATATTCACTACAGGTGAGTTCCTGGCAGGCTGGGAGATTTTCCTGTTCATTTTTGCACCCCAGTGTCTGGAACATAGTACATACAGAGCAACTGGTTTTAAAAACTGAATTAATACAGAGATGACTAAAAAAATGAGTAAATGAATGAAATAAACCACTGAACTAGCTTTCCTAAACAGGAATATTTGGGTTTCAGGATTCATAGTATAAATGATGGAATTAAGTGGAAAATGTTTTCAATAGGAAAGATTCACAGTATTTATCTCTTTAATTCCTTAAGTCTATGACTACTTCAGGTTTTATTTAAAAAAATTCAAGTCTGAACTATGTATTGCCAAGGACATACCTATTAATCAGAGAGACTATTTCTTGTTAGATCATAATGGCTCATTTATATAACTATTCTCAATTGAGGCTATTTGCAAATATCAAAAGAGTATAGAAAACAACAACAATTAGCCTTGGAAATGAAAGTAAACCAAGTACGGTTTATCATTATGCTCTATTCCTTTGATATGCTAATTATCCCAAGCAAAGATAGCAGTCATTAAACAAGACCCTATAGGTTGAGAACATTAGTGTCAGTCAATATAGGAACAAACTACCAATTAACTAATTGCTGATAGACATCAGCTGAACCATAAATACTGCCAATCACAGGTCACGTAACAGGACGGTAAAAAAGCCATTGTATTTCTCAACTCAAAAAGACTTACAACAAAGTTATAACTGTTACTAGCAAAACCACTCGGTGGGTATAAACGGTATAGACGGCTATACAGAAACTATTAAACAGTATGTCAAAAATCAAGTAAGTGCCTTTGTGTTTGTTTTGTTTTTAAGAGACAGGGTCTCACTATGTTGCCCAGGCTGGCCTTAAACTCCTGGGCTCAAGTGCTCGTCCTGGCTCAGCCTCTCAAGTAGCTGGGACTATAGGCATGAGCTACCACACCCACCTAAGTAAGCACCAACTTAAAATGCTATTAAGCTAGGCTCGGAATTAAGTGTAATTCCTCGAGTAACCAAAAACCAGGTCTAGGTAAGTACCTCATCATACAAAAGGTATGAGTTTTTGACAAACTGTATGCAAATTTGCAAAACAGAATCCTATTTTAAAACACACAAAGTGAGGTTTGTATTTTAGAGGCTCCAGTATTTTGATAATATTCATCAACATCAAATTATATAAATTTACATTTTTCAAATCAAGTTTTATCAAGTGGGAGAGAGTAAGACTATCTTATAGTACTACCATTCATTCAAGCATTTAAGAAAATAAATAAAATATATAGTATGTTACAAGTGTTATAGAGAAAAATTAAAGCAGGGAAAGAAGATAGGGAATGAGGAGGAAATGAATGTTTAAAAGGGTGCTCAAAGTTGGCTTTATGGAGAATCAGCAGTGGCCTTTCATTACTTCACAGGTATTGAAGATAAAAAGTGCTCTTGCCTCACTATGTTATATATCAGCATATGCAGCCTCAATCAAAATTTGAATTTGGGTTCTACTGGCATAAAGACATGACAATGTCTTATGGGAGAAATGAAATAAAATCTAAGCAGAAGAAATAGTTAAGAACAAGGAAAGTGATATATGTAAGACCTTGGTCTCACTGCTAAGAGGTCTCTGTCTTATAATGACACTGGTCATTTCAGTAATTAGGTGATTTCCTCTTCATAAACATACTAGGAAGTGTACAAGTGCCAGGGAAAGCAGTATAGTCAGAAAGCAAAACAAATCCAAAAGTAAGGGAATAAAGTTGAGCCAAACAGATGAAAAAGAGCAATAAATGGGTCCCTTGTGGTTAACCCTGGGGCTTTATTCCATGAAGTAGGGTGTTGCAGCACTGCACTGGGAGTTCCAAAAACCTAGTTACAGCCTATCTCCATCATATACTGAGTTATTGGTTAAAAATTATCTTGATATTTTGATATCCCTTATGAAGGCAGCATTTAGTGGAGTTACTTCTGATTTGGTTCCTCCAAATGAAAATGGGAGTAAAAATATTCTCCCCACCTAGTCCAGATAAAATGGGCCACTCTTCATACATTAGTAGACTTGACTAACATCTTTGCATTTGCCATTCCTTCTTAAAAAGTTCTTTCTCTCCTTCTTTTCTTAATTGGTGTGGCTTTATGTTTCTTTTACTCTGTAAATTCACTTGCTCCATTAAGATTCCTTTTGATTACAATCTGATCTATGTCCTCCCCCAGTAGTTTTCTCCATGTTGCTTCCTGAATTCCCCATGCTGTTTCAGCAATATATATTTTATATTCCAAATAGATTGTGAATTTCTTGAGGGCAGCGTAGAGATCTCCTTTTTCCTACTATGCCCAGTAATAACAGTTAACATTTATTCTGTGTTTACTCAATAGTCACTGGCTTCCAGCTCTATATGCATTATCTCTAATCTTCATAACAACTGTGTAAGGTAGGAACTATTATTATTCTCACTTGCAGATGAAGAAACTGAGGCTCAGAGAGATTAAATGGTGAAAATGAGTTCTGAACCTATGTATGCTAACTCAGACCCTAGCTTCTTAATCATGATACTATATCCTCTAGCATGCTATTGGGCACAAAGAAGGGACTCAGGACCAGTGCTCAAAGAAGGGTATAAAAAGTTTGGAAACTCAGATGCAGGAAAGATTTAATATACATTTACTTGTTCTACATTTAGTTTCTAAATACTGTATGTCCCAAAGATCATGAGCAACTTAAGGAACCATTTCTTATTCCCTTATTATTCAAGAATAAACAATCTTGTCTGCACCAGGCACACAGTAGATATTCAAAATAGGTTAAAAAGTATATGCTTTATATGTTTTAATGTCTACTTTTAGAAAGTACAGAGCAAGAAATTAAAATTAATAAATGTATGAAGATTAAAGGCTATAGAAGTCACTGTGCCAAATTAAATGTATTCACCTGATATAATTATATGTACTCAATTAATTAAGGAAGGAGAATGGCTTCTCTAAGGACATCAATGAGGACCATGGCATTCTAAGGTGGTAATATCAACCTTCCTTCAATAATGTACAGTTAGGGCCACTCTATGATTAACTAACTATATTCAGTGAAAATAAGAAGCACTGATTGTCAGGTCAGGAAAGGATAACTGCAATGTTCTTGAAATAGCTAGTTCCTACAGGGTGAGCCCAGGACACCAGGACAGAGCGGCTGCCACCTTCCCATGTCTTCCAAAAGTGACATCTTGAGCTCATTACTACTAGATATTATGATGCAGAATAGAATAAGGTTTTTTTTATTCAATCTTGCTTATTATTTTCATAAACAAAGATGATTTGACTGCTCTTACTTATGCAGGAATATGCTTGTGAAGCTGTACTTATCCTTAATCAATTGGTTACAGCTACTGTTTATAAAGCTAAATTGAAACACATGTTGTACAAATAAACTTTGGGGAGGAAAACCCTGGCTCTTTTAAAATAATGATGATCAAGATATTGTTGGTCAAATACTGTTCTATCAGTTATTATACCCAACAGACACAGCCTTGAGAATTATCAGCTTTTGAATAGTCACAGCATTAATCTAAAAGGTGTGTGAAATGAAGCCTCTACTCTGGAGGCCAGAGAGGTTCCAGGTGAAGAGAAGCCTTTGTAGTATAGCCAGAGTCCTCACCAGAAGCAAATGATGATTCCTGGCTTTTGCCAACTTCTCTACTCATAAAAGTTTTTAGAGAAAGAACCTCAAGTGTGGAGTTTCTCCTACTGCCCTAAGTGTGCTCTTAATGAGTTTGATAAGCTTGCTCTGGGCTTAAAGGATCAATTTTTGCCAAGACAATCCTAAGCAAAATGAACAAAGCTGGAGGCATCATGCTACCTGACTTGAAACTACTCTACAAGGCTACAGTAACCAAAACAGCATATTATTGGTACCAAAACATATAGACCAGTGGAGCAGAACAGAGGCCTTAGAAGTGAACACCACACATCTACAACCATCTTATCTCCAATAAACCTGTCCAAAGCATGAAATGGGGAAAGGCTCTCCTATTCAGTTAATGACACTGGGAAAACAGGCTGGCCATATGCAGAACTGAAACTGGAGCTCTTCCTTACACCTTACACAAAACCATAAAAGTGTAAAACCCAAAACCATCAAAACCCTAGAAGAAAACCTAGGCAATACCATTCAGGGAATATGGGCAAATACTTCGTGACAAAAATGCCAAAAGCAATTGCAACAAAAGCCAGAATTGACAAATGAGATCTAATTAAACTAAAGAGCTTCTACACAGCAAAAGAAACTATGAATTGGCAATTTACAGAATGGGAGAAAATTTTTGCAATCTACCTATCTAACAAAGGTCTAATAGCCAGAATTTACAAGGAACTTAAACATATTTACAAGAAAAAAACAAACAACCCTATCAAAAAGTGAGCAAATGATATGAACAGACACTTCTCAAAAGAAGACATTTATGTGACCAACAAACATATTTTAAAAAGCTCAACATCACTGATCATCAGAGAAATGAAAATCAAAACCACAATGAGATACTATCTTATGCCAGTCAGAATGGTGATTATTTAAAAGCCAGGAAACAACAGATGCTGGTGAGGTTGTTGAGAAATAGGAAAACTTTTACACCGTTGGTGGGAATGTAAATGAGTTCAACCATTGTGGAAGACAGTGCGGCGATTCCTGAAGGATCTAGAACCAGAAATATCATTTGACCCAGAAATCCCATTACTGGGTATATACTCAAAGTAATATAAATCATTCTATTATAAAGACACATGCATATGTAGGTTTATTGCAGCATTATGTACAGTTTTTGCAACTGTTTTACAAATCATATGGAATTACACCTTTGAGTTTCTCTGAGTTGTGATTTTATGCATTCCTACTGATAAAAACCTTGTGCCAGACTTTAATACAAGAGCCCAACAAAACAAGTTCAAACTTGTTAAAAAACAGTGAGTTTTTATTTAAGTAAATTTATTTAAGTTTTTATTTGAGTTTTTATTTAAAACAAGTTAAAAATAGTGAGTTTTTATTTAAAACAAGTTAAAAATAGTGAGTTTTTATTTAAGCACATATGAAACAGTCATGAATACCATTTACCACATCCTTAATACATCTCCATAACTTAAAGAAAAGCCAGAAGAGGTATTTACCTAAATCATTTAGGTGGCTCTTTTAATGAAAATAAAGATTTAAAGTGGCAGTTGATAGAGTGGATATGTGTGATATTACTTGTCTGACAACCTCTCCTCTCTCAGGAAGCTCCTCTGTTTTCTCGACCCCACCCCCAGGCCCCTATCCATATAGCCCCTCAAAGAGCTGCCTGTTCTTAATCCCTGGGAACAGCTGATGGGTCTAGGAAAAGGCTGGTCCTTTCTTCAAGATTTGTGACTAAATATAGGCCAGTCTCTGCAGATGCAGAAGAAACTGTGAGCAGCCATATTTCCCATATATAGAAGAGACCAGGCTGTGGTAAGAGAGAACAAAGCCAACCTGCTGGGAGAAGTGCAGGCGAGAGAGGGGACAGTCCAGGCAGCGTCCACATCCTCAGTTCCTGTGGGTCTTGGTGCAGCTGTGTCCCTGCTCTCACTGTGGTTTGACTATTCAATCTGCTCCTAGCTTTGGAAAGCTAATAAATTGCATTATATGCCTAAGCTGGTTTGAAGTAGTTTTCCTTCACTTATAACCAACATTTTCTCTGGTAAATTATTAAACTAATACAGATGATACCACGGCAAATCAAAATCTACAAAATTAAGTGCTAAAAAGGGCTTTCATCTCTGTGTTATTTGAATACTTACTACACACTATGGAATGCTGGGCCCTCATCAGAACCTCAAAGGGCTCTGAGGACACAGAGAAGCTGTATGCCTCCTCACATGGCAAAGGAAAGCTTTGCTAGAGCAATCTGCCTGCAGCACCAGGCTCCGGCTATAGCTAGGCTATTTCCCTGGACTTGCTGCCTCTCATCTTGGTGGACTTAGAACAGCACCATAACACATCCCTGAGCCTTAGAACACCTTGCACTCACTGCTCCTCTTCAACCATTGAAGGAAAAGGTATCAGAGGTGCCAATGCTAAAGGCAGAAAATCCATAGGAGTATGCCATTTGAATACATGAAAGGTTTTGCAAGTTTATCATGCAACTTAACGACTACAAATATAATGATCTTCTAGCTATTTTTGTCAAAGAGATTACATACTTTCATTTTTTCCATATGACAGGCTAAATGTGGGCATTTGGAGAAGCAAAAGGTTTATACAGCTTTTGCAAATGTATGTAGAAGAGCCCAACAAGATCCAGGCATGAGGAAGGTGCTCAATACGTGAGTTTCACTTCCCTTATTTCTTTCAGACTCTTGGTCTGATATCCTCCTCAAAACCATGCTATTCTTTCTGTTATTAAAGCTACACCCTGTCCTCTCCTCTCCAGGTTGCTTTGAATTCTGGAGTTTAGAGATTCTTCCCAGGTGGTTCTGTGGGTGATGACAGAAGGGAAAGCCACCCTAGAAGCTAATAACACCTTTGTTCCCACCCACCCAGCCAGCAGGTCACTTGGCTCAGACTGTCTGTGCCCATGGCAACTAAGCAATTGGTTATCTCTAAGTTATTTAAGATACCGGGCACCACATGCTCATTAACTGGAGACCATCACAAACCATAAGTGTTAGAGAATGGAGCCCACTAGAGACTCTCCCCTTGACATGATCAGAGGTCTTTTGATTTTATTGTTATCTGTAGAACCTAAAGGGCAGCTTAAAGTTGAAAAAAAGAGGCCTGGAGCCATATCTCACTGGGACTGTTTATGGGAAGGTCCTGTATAGAAAATGAGATCTGAGAAACAGTGTAAACAACATATCTTTCTCCCAGCCTAAAAAGCCCTCCCCCATCTATAGTAGCCTGACATTTAAGTTCCTCAAGGTGTCTTCCCAATTTCACTTTTCTACCACCCTGTTGATACACCCTAGCTGCTACAAGTTTCCACACTCCATGTTATCACTCCATCAGGTCTCTGTTCTGCCACTCAATCCTGTATGCCTTCTCCCAGGTCTACATCCCCCAATCCGAAATCTCCAAATTGAACCTACTCTTTTAAGTTCAATTTAGAAATCATATTCTCTCATGAGATTTCCTTGATCCTACCAGCTCATGTAATGGTCTCTCCTCTAAAATCCTACAGGTCTAAAATCCATATACCCAAATATGATAGTATTTGATTGGCTTGTGTGTGTGTGTGTGTTTTAAAATTATTTGCATATGTGTTATCATTTATCTGACTGGGTTCCTTAAGAGCAATGACTGTGTTTCATTTTTTTTTTGTATCCTCAGTGCTTCGTATGGTGCTTACCACAAAAATAGGCACCCAATAAATATCTGATAAACAAAGGTATGAATGTGTGTATGAATGACTACATATGTTTGCCAATAAATTACTATTTCAAAACTGGGTTTCAAAAGTAGACTTCCTTAGTAGACACAACAGAAATCTATTTAAATTTTCAACTTGACCTTCCAATGTAAGTCAGTTGACATAAGTTTGGGCAGAATAAGCCATTTCTCCCCAGGTTTAGATCATGCCCTGGAATAAGAGGAAAATTTGGATCTGTACACTTACCTGAATGATCAAACCCTAGAGTACAGAAAAACAAGAGCAATATTTTTGCCATGTCTAACCATAATCTGATTTCCTAACACTAAAGCTAGTAAACTTAAAAACAACACATTATATGGTGTTTACTGAGTCAACACTCACTTATGATTTGCCAACCATGTGCAAGGCATTGTGACAGGCACAATAAAGAAAAACAAAAAGATTTCAAGAATCAGTCTCACCCCTCAGAGAGGTCACTATAAACACATAAAAATGAGAGAAGTTTCTTCCTTCGTCTTCAATAGGAGATCCTACAAGGTAATACATTATTAATTATCAAGAGCCTTATGAGGAAAAGATGAAGAACTCAGTTGTTTCTACGTATGGAGAATGAATTCATTAGACTCTTTTCTGCCATTATGCTTTTAAAAGAAATGAGATAAAGAAAGTATAACTTTGCTAAAATTGCTTATCAGCTTAAGGAGTTTTTGGGCTGAGACGATGGGGTTTTCTAAATATACAATCATGTCATCTGCAAACAGAGATTATTTGACTTCCTTTCTTTCTATTTGAATACCCTTTATTTCTTTCTTTTGCCTGACTGCCCTGGTCAGAACTTCCAATACTATGTTTACTAGGAGTAGAGAGAGAGGGCATCCTTGTCTTGTGATAGTTTTGAAACGGAATGCTTCCAGCTTTTGCCCATTCAGTATGATATTGGCTGTGGGTCTGTCATAAATAGCTCTTATTATTTTGAGACACGTTCCATCAATACCTAGTTTATTGCGTGCAAAAGTCACAAGCATCCCTATACAGCAATAATAGAGAGCCAAATCATGAGTGAATTCCCATTCACAATTGCTACAAAGAGAATAAAATACCTAGGAATACAACTGACAAGGGATGTAAAGGACCTCTTCAAGGAGAACTACAAAACACTGCTCAAGGAAATATGAGAGAACACAAACAGATGGAAAAACATTCCATGCTCATGGATAGGAGGAATCGATATTATGAAAATGACCATACTGCCCAATGTAATTTATAAATTCAATGCTATTCCCATCCAGCTACAATTGAATTATTAAAAAACTGCTTCAAAGTGTGTACGGAACCAAAAAAGAGCCTTTATAGCCAAGATAATTCTAAGCAAAAAGAACAAAGCTGATCACACTACCTAACTTGAAACTATACTACAAGGCTACAGTAACCAAAACAGCATGGTACTAGTAGCAAAACAGATATATAGACCAATGGAACAGAACAGGGGCCTCAGAAATAACACTACACATATACAATCATCTGATCTTTGACAAGCCTGACAAAAACAAGCAATGGGGAAAGGATTCCCTATTTAATAAATGGCATTGGGAAAACTGGCTAGCCTTCTGCAAAAACTGAAACTGGACCCCTTCCTTACACCTTATACAAAAATTAACTTAAGATGGATTAAAAATTTAAATGTAAGACCTATAACCATAAAAACCTTAGAAGAAAACCTAGGCAATACCATTCAGGACACAGGCATGGGCAAAGACTTCATGACTAAAACACCAAAAGCAATGGCAGCAAAAGCCAAAATTGATAAATGGGATCTAATTAAACTAAAGAGCTTCTGCACAGCCAAAGAAACTATTATCAGAGTGAACAGTCAACCTACAAAATGGGAGAAAATTTTTGCAATCTATCCATCTGACAAAGGGCTACTACCCAGAATCTACAAGGAGCTCAAACAAATTTACAAGAAAAAAACAAGTAACTCCATCAAAAAGTGGGTGAAGGATATGAACAGGCACTTTTCAAAAGAAGACATTTATGTGGCCAACAAACATGAAAAAAAGCTCATCATCACTGGTCATTAGAGAAATGCAAATCAAAACTACAATAAGATATCATCTCATACCAGTTAGAACGGCAATCATTAAAAAGTCAGGAAACAACAGATGCTGGCAAGGAGGTGGAGAAATAGGAACACTTTTACACTGCTGGTGGGAGTGCAAATTAGTTTAACCACTGTGGAAAACAGTGTGGTAATTTCTCAAGGATCTAGAGCTAGAAATGCAATTTGACCCAGCAATCCCATTACTGGGTATATACACAAAGAATTATAAATCATTTTACTATAAAGACACATGCACACGAATGTTTATTGCAGCACTATTCACAATAGCAAAGACTTGGAATGAACACAAATGCCCATCAGTGATAGCCTGGATAAAGAAAATGTGGCACATATACACTATGGAATACTATGCAGCCATAAAAAATGATGAGTTCATGTCCTCTGCAGGGACATAGATGAAGCTGAAAACCATCATTCTCAGCAAACTAACACAGGAACAGAAAACCAAATACCTCATGTTCTCACTCATAAGTGGGAGTTGAACAATGAGAACATATGGGCATAGGGAGGGGAACATCACACACTGGAGCCTGTCGGGGACTGGGGAGCAAGGGAAGGGATAGTATTAGGAGAAACACCTAATGTAGATGATAGGTTGATGGGTGCAGCAAACCACCAAGGTACATGTATACCTATGTAACAAACCTACATGTTCTGCACATGTATCCCAGAACTTAAAGTATAATTTAAAAGAAAGAAAGAAAGAAAGAAAAAGAGTAATGGGTATTCCATGAAAAACTTCTAGAAGTGGTAAAAGGTGAGGAAAGAGGCTCTGGCTTTCCCAGCCTGCATAATGTTAAATAGTAAACTATGGATGTTTTTCAGTGAAGATCATTTTACCTCTTCCAGTTTCAGGACGTCTAGCTCAAAATGCCCAGAGACAAGAGGACCAGGACCAGCCCCCAAATGAGGGGGTAGCATGAATTTGTGAAGAGCAGGCAGCTGAAGCCTGGGTGAGTGGATGACTTGATTTAGAGCCTCAGTACCCAGAGCAACAACATCAGCTATACCTGGCAGATACTTTAACAAATTCCTAGGTTATTTGTAGGTACATTGAAGTTTAAGAAGCGCTGGCTTAGAGGACTGGCAATTAAGGAAAAGAAAATGGGTCCAAAGATGAAAAAAAGAACTAAAAAGCAAGACACTGAAGTATTTTTCTGTGATTAAACAGGAGAACATAGATTAACTGTGATGTTTCACTGGTCTAAGAAAGTGGAAGATACTTTAGACAAAGTTCAGTATTTAAGAAAAAGTATACAAGTGACAACAAATTGACATATCAGACTTCATGAAAATTTTACAACTGTGTGCATAAAAAGACAATACCAATAAAGCAAACTACGAAATGAGAGAAAATATTGGCAAATTATATATCTGATAAGCAGAATATACAGAGAATTACTAAACTTAGTAACAAAGAAACAAACAACCCCAATTCAAAAATGAGCAAAGAACTTGAATGGTCATTTCTCCAAAGAAGATATAGAAACAGCCAGTAAGCACATGAAAAGATGTTCAACAGTAATCAAAACTCATCATCACTGGTCATTAGAGAAATGCAAATCAAAACCACAGTGAAAAAAATGAGATACCACCTCAAATCCATTAGGATGGCTACTATCCAAAAAAAATAGCAAGTGTTGGTGAGGATATAGAGAAACTGGGCCACTTGTGCACTGTTGGGGGAACTGTATGGAATCACTGTATGGAAAACAGTATGGCAGTTCTTCAAAAAGTTAAAAACAGAATCATCATATTACCCAGCAATACCACTTCTGAATATATACCCCCCCAAAACTGAAAACAGGATGTTAAAGAGCTATCTGCATACCTGTGTTTATGATATCATTACTCACGTTAGCTAAAAAGTAGAAGCAATCCAAGTGTCCATCAACAGACGAATGGAAAAGCAAAATGTGGTATATATGTACAATAAAATACTATGTAGGCTTATAAAAAAAGAAAATTCTGACGCTCTGCAACATGGATGAACCTTAAGGACATTATATTAACTAAATTAGCCAGTCACAAAAAAAGACAAATACAGTACCTCACAATTCCATTTATCTGAGGTAAGAGAGTAGTCAAAATCACAGTGACAGAAAGTAGAATGGTGGTTTCCAGGGGGATAGGTTATGTTTAACAGGTATAGAGTTTTTGTTTTTTGAATTTTTTTTTTTTTTTTTTTTTTTGTAGTTTTAGTAGAGACAGGGTTTCACCATGTTGGCCAGGCTGGTCTCAAACTCCTGATCTCATGATCCACCTGCCTCAGCCTCCAAAAGTGCTGGGACTACAGGCGTGAGCCACTGTGCCCAGCCTAGTTTTATAAAATAAAAAAAGTTACAGAGATAGATGTCATGATGGTTGCACAGCATTATTATTAATGTACCTAATATCACTGAACTGTAACTAAAAAAATGGTTAAGATGGTTAAGTTTTATGTTACATGTATTTTACCACAATAAAAAAAAATTAAATAGAAAAGAGAATAAGCATCTATGGCATATTCCATAAACTCAGATAAAATGGAGGAAGAACCATAGTAGAAACTGAAAAGTACAATAAGTTGCTTCTCAAATATTTTTCTTACTGGACACATCCATATACCCTGGATGAGCCAGAGAAAGGGGCCAGGTGGAGAGAGCCTGTGTGGGTGAGACTGTCCCCTTTGTGTCAGTGACATCAGTGAAGCTGTGCCATTGGAATAACGGTATAACCAGGGATGCAGAGTGAAGAAAATCAGAAAATGTTAAAGGTAAAAAGGATCTTAGAGATCTGGTCCAGTGGTTGATAGCCTGTGTTATGAAAAGTAGGAATCATATGTACTTTAAGAGTTTGTATCTTCAGGGAGGGGAACATCACACACCAGGGCCTGTCGGTGGATCAGGGGATAGGGGAGGGACAACAGGGGGTGAGGGTTCAGGGGAGGGATAGCATTAGGAGAAATACCTAATGTAGATGATGAGGTGATGGATGCAGCAAACCCCCACAGCATGTGTATATCTGAGTAACACACTTGCCTGTTCTGCACATGTATCCTAGAACTAAGTGTAATTTAAAAAAAAAGAGTATGTGTCTTAAGAGCAGCCAAGGGGAAACCAAATGGTCCCCATGTAAGCCCTTCCTCCCCACGTCAGCCCTTCCTCCCCATGTCAGCTGTAGTGGCTACTATTCTGTTTTATATAATCAGCATAGGAGAAAGACTCATTTGTAAAAATATTTCTAGTATATTAAAAAGTGAAGTTTGTAACTCTTGATTCCAACACCAAAATTTTATAAACTTACAAATAAACTGAGATAGTGATCAGTCCAATATATAGAGCTAATTGGATACAGAGATGAAACCAAAACCCATGACTGCTGATTCCTGCATCAATGCTTTTTTTCACGACATCATTCTGCTATATTCAAATTTGCTTTGAAAATTCTTTGTCACTTACTAAATGTGGTCTGTGTGAATAAAAAAGGAAATGCAAGATCCCAAAGAGGAAGAGAGATCAAAAGTGTCTCTACACAGAGTTATGAAGAATAGAAATATTCATAAAAGGAAGAACATATTATATTAATAGCTCCATAAATGAAAAACTATAAATGTTGGACTTAGCATAACTATTGAGTAGGTGGCTTTGTTAAAACTTTACAACTATAGAAGTGCTGATGAACAGATTTAGAAGAACCATAAATTCAGTTAGACTTTATCACTGGCTTGGGTTAGTAAGAATATTTCTTTAATTTCCAAACTAATGACAGGTTTAAGATAGACCAATTGATGAACATTTATAGTTTCGTGCTTATGAACAGAAACTGTGACATTTCACGATGAATAAATGATGATGAAAGTATTGAAGCATCCTAGCAAGTTGCAATTCTCCAGGGAAGCTATTAACAGCTTAACATTTCTAGTTCACTTTAGAATGTGTATTCAACTTACTCGAAAAATGTTATACTAAATGGCATGAAAGAATGCAATTAAGATAGAAGACTAGGTTGGGCCCTTGAGCTAGGTTTCTCAGATATATTGCTAAATCAAACGTTGCTATATATATAAGAAAACCTGTAAAACAGTACAAAGCAGGTTTCACAAACTATGTTAAAAAACAAACATAAAAACAAACAAAACTATGTTAAAAAAAAAAAACCAACAGAACAGCAAAATAATCTTTCCCAGTGCTTCAATAAAATAAACGGTACTTTACCCTCAGAAAAACCATGGCTGGACCCACTACCACCTATGCAGCATGGACAGTATGTGTTGCTGATTCTTTTTCTTTTCTCCTATCTTCAATTCCATTCTCCTGCCATACTGAATATATGTTTGGGGCCAGCCTCAGGATTCAGTAATATAGAATTCATTCATTCATTCATTCATCAAACATGTATTAATGCCCCACTATGTGTTAGGCAACACCTAACGGCACTAAGGATATACGCCCTCAAAACCTTTACAGTCTAGTGGGAAAAATAAACAACTAAACTAATCATTAGGCTGAAACTGTTACAATAAAGGTGTATTATAAGAAAGATGTGCACCTGTGGCAGGACAAAGGATGCAAGAGAGGGCAAGACTGGGCATCACATAAGGCTTTTCAAGGAGGAGGTACTGTTCCTAGTTGGAAGGAGTCCAAATGATCCAAGGGAGTAAAAAGGTTAAGGGAGTGGAAGGAAGAGATGACAGCACATGGAAAGTCACCGAAGTGGAAGGGCACATGGTACATTCAAGAGGTTGTTCAGGAAGGATGAAATACTGGATACTAGTGAGAAGGATGAAAGATAAAGCTGAATACGTTTAAGGGCCAGAGCGTAAACAGCCTTTATGTATTTTAGTTAAGGAACTTGTTTTATATTAAGGTGTTTTATATTAAGGTGTTTTATATTAACGTGGAAAGGGATTACAAAGTGAGTAGTGACAGAAGCAGACTGTTTTACAGTATTCTAAGAGCTTTGGAAGGCTGGATACAAGGAGGACAAGGCTGAGCATGGTGGAAGAAGGAGCTCTAGAGTGGTACACAGCAGAGCAAGAAGGATGTCCACATAGAAAAGCAACTTGGTGCAGGGTGTCAGACCCAGGCAGAGTGAGGAGGGTGCCCACACAGGGGAGGGGGCAGCAGCATGTAACTTATATATTATATTATAGTAATATATCAAGGATAATGAGAACCAGATTTATCACTTTCAGAGAAAGAAGTTACAGACATGAATAAAGAGAAAAACGGAATGAACCTGGTGTGTTGAATTGCAATTGGAGGTACCAGTATGCAAATTGTTGTTTAACATATTTGACAAATATATAGAAGTAATATTGAGCATCAAAATAATGACAGTAACTGACTATAATCCATTAAGTGAACTAGAAATTAACAAGTCCATGCTAAATAAATTGAAAACTTGATGAAAAATGGGATATTTGGGTGGTTTCAAAGGATCTTCCCAAAATACCAATGACTAAGGGGGGAAAAATAACTTTAAAGTGGAGACCCTGACAGACACTGCCTTTAAAGTGATCAGTGTGAGCACATTAACAGTAATGAGTCAAACAGATACCTTGTGCCACTTGAGAGGAGGCATGAGAAAAACATAACATCACCTCTGTGATATTCCTTCCATAGATGCATAAATGGAATCAATGGAATCTAATCAAGAGTGAATATCAGAAAAATCCAAATTGAGAGACATTATACAATATAACTGACCTACAATCTTCAAATATGTTGTAAATATCAAGGAAATACTGAGGAACTATTACAGACTAAAGAAACAACTAAAATAACACATGATTCTAAATTGAATTCTGAACCAGGTATGGTAGGTCATGCCAGGGGAGGCTGAGGTAGAAGGACTGCCTAAGCTCAGAGTTCAAGACCACATGGACTATAGTAACATCTCATCTCTTACAAAAAATATCAATGATGATAAATAATATAAAACTAAACTGAATTCTTCTATTACAAAGAAATCATTGGGACAATTAGTGAAATTTGAATGGGATTTTAGATTTGGAAGGTAGTAATATGTCATGTTAATTTCTTGATTTTTTTTTTTTACTATATTGCAATTATTAGTATTTAAGAGAATGTCTTTATTTCTAAGAAGTATTTGGAGGTGAAGGCTATCACATTAGCAACTTACTCTCAAGTGGTTTTTAAAAAGTGCTTTTATTGTTCTTACATTTCTATTACAAATGTGGGAATGTTTGAAAATTTTTTTTAAGGAAAAAAATTGAAAGAGGACTAAAAAAAAAGACAGAAGCTGGAATTTTAAGTCAGAAACCCAGTGTACATGCTTTCAAGTTTTATGGTACATATTTATAATTGTTGCATAGTAAAGTATGTATAATTCCCCTAAATATAACTATTTTCCCCAAATTAAAGAATCTCACCAAGTTTGGTCACAGACATCTACCTGGAATGATCTCCACTGGATCCTGTAGTCAAGATTGGAGACCCAAAGTAGTCTAACCTAAGTCAGCAGTGCTTCTTATCGAAATTGCTTAATAAGGCTTATTTCTGTCTGGGTGCTATGCATTGCATCTTAACATACATTGCCCACAACGCTTGAAGATAAATACTGTTATTATTTATATTTTGCAGATTTGAACTTTTCTCAAGGAGATTAAGCAAAATGTTCAGGGTCTTCCTCTAGTAAACAGAGAACTAGAAAAAAACTTCAGTCTTGTAAATTGTGGCCCGTGGTTTTCCCACTGCAATCCAGTAGCTCCCTAGGTTCATGGCCCCACACTATTCATTGTGGGAGAGACAAGGATGAATGAGACAAGTTCTCAGAGAATTATTTCTACCTTCTCTTTATACTACAGTCAGAATCTTCTGCCTCTTCCCTCTCACTAGGACTCTCTCACATACTAGTTTTCATCAGTGAGTAAATCCAGGGACACTATTTAATCTACCTTTTCCCTCACTGAAGAGATGCTAAAGCAATTCTAAAGACTGAAAAACGTGCCTTAAAATATAAGAGTTAAAAAATGCTTTCTTAATGCACTGTGTTAAATGAGTTTATAATAACCACTTAGCTAAAAATGGAAAGAAAAGATGACACAGGAGGAGTATAAAGATAAACAGTACAACCTGTGAATAATTTCATGTTGGATAAGAAAAGCCAAAGGCCAACTTATTAAATATCAGGAGTTCTGGATAACTGAACTGCAGACTCCCGAATTTCTACCGTCTCACTTGGTAGAAGAGATCACCTAAGAAGATCTCACAAATTGGAGCCAGGTCCCTGACTTGCAGAAATGAGACTGTTGTTCTCTGGAGAAGTAATGGTACCTTGACCTTTTCATCTCTGTCAGGAGTATGATATTCTTCCTACTTCAATGTTGGCTGAAAACAAACTGATTGCTTGATAAAAGCAGAGGAGGGAGAATAAGATATCACTTTATGCCAGGTGCAGTAACTCACGCCTGTAATCCCAACACTTTGGGAGGCTGAAATGGGAAGATGGCTTGAGCCCTGGAGTTCGAGGCCAGCCTGGGCAACATAGCAAAACTCCATCTCTACAAAAAATATAAAAATTAGCTGAGCATGGTGGCATGTGTCTGTAGTCCCAGCTACTAGGGAGGCTAAGGTGGCAGGGTCAATTGAACCCTGGAGATAGTGACTGTAGTAAGCTGTGATCACACCACTGCACTCGAGCCTGAGCCAGAGAGTGAGAACCTGTCTCAAACAAACAAACAAAAAAAGATACTACTTTATTAAGTCAATAATGGATTCTCTCAACCAAGCTCACAATATAAAGTAGAACACGTTGAATATCACTTTCATAATTCTGCTTCATCCATCTGGAACACTGGCTATAAGGCCTTGCTAGAACTTTGAGAAGCTTATTGAGTAAATTTTTTTTTACTCAACAAGTTCAAGTATTGAGTAAATTTCCCCCCCAAAAAAATACTCTAAAATGAAAGATATCATATAAGGACCATATAATTACTTTCAGCATTTTATGGAAAAGGATAAAGGAAACCCTCCTCATAAAATGAAACGAAAAACTATAGGCTGTTTATAGATTATTCAAACTGACATAATCCAGGAATGATTTTAACACAGGAATTTGTAAGATAACTCAATGCAGTTACGTTTCTTGTTATTAGTACTGTTTCAGAGAGGGCAGTGGCTTTGGTTTACCTCCAATGGTCTCTCTCAAAAACACCAACTGACTGAGTCTATTCCTGGAATTGCTCTAACCTCCCCTAGAATTTTGTCCTTACGCACATTGTAATGCACAAGGAACAGTGGTAACATGTGAAACAAGTTCAAAGACCCCAAAGTGGAAGACACTGTTTTCCTGCATCCTACCTACTGTAACTGAAAACTGGGAATTTACTGGAATTGAGGATTTATTATGAGTCAGATGGCTGATAGCCTTTCCAACGAAAACATCTGCTCTACAAAGGCACAACTGCTCCAATCCATTTCCTCTTGGATCTGGAGAATGACCAAGTTGTAGCTTAGCCCTTTCCTTAAAGACACAGGGACTGCAAATGAGAAATGAAATCAAAGTGGATCTCTATGTCAACTTCCAAATTCTGGTATCCTTTATGGTATTAAAAATATAATACAATATGAGAAGAAATATAAGTTTTAGACAAAAAAATTGCAGTTGGTTCAGTGGAATAACTAAGGATTTTATCAGATCATTCAAATTTACAACGGCACAGCTGAAACTAATTCTTTCTCTCATATTGAGAAACAAACGGATATGTATTACCCAAGCCCAGCGAAAAAAGCGTTTCATTATACATTCATTTATTCAAAAAATATTCATTGTGCACTTCTATGTGTCAGGCACTATTCTAGGAACAAGCGGTGAACAAGCTAGATAATGGCCCTCCCTCTTGGAGCCTACCTTTCAGCAGGGGATAACAAAGAATAAACAAGTCAGCCAATTCATAAATAGCCTTCAAAACTCTATAGGAGTTGTCTTGTTTCCAATGGTCTATTTGTAACAATTTATACCAAGATTTTTTTCTAGCAACTACAAAGTACGTCATAAAATTGGTTTCAGAGAGCTAGCACAGTGGTTCAAGTTCTGGTATTTGTTAAAAAACACACATTCTTAAACCCTGCCCTGGGGATTATGATTTAGTAAGTATGGGTAAGTCAAGGAAATATGATTTTTTTAACTTACAAGGGGATTAAACTGCCCATCCAGGTGTGGGGTCTATTGCCTTAGAGTAATAAAAAATGTCTAAGCTTCATATCAATATGTTTATATGTATTTGCTTATAAGCTGTATAAATGAACCTCTGTACTAACGCATTATGAGCATCACAAAACTTGCGCAAACAGTAGAAATTCTAAGAGGGTGAGATAAAAATCAACACAACTGCATGGCTTGCCTGCACAGGCTGTAGCTTACTATATGGAGCATGCCACGAGGTCTACAGGTTCCCTACATGGACTGGGGATAGATAGGACAGCCACAGGTGAGGCTGTCTGATTCACAGCTTGGAAAGAGAGACTCTATCTCAGCCCTCACTCTGCTCCATAAACTTACAAATATCACTTCCAGCATGAATGTGGATAACTGGGCAGAGGAGCATTAAAATTATCATCTCAGTGACAGGAATTTGGAAGGCTCTTTGTCTCTCTTAACATGCCAACATATACCTGCCCATTCTTGTTAACACACGCTAAATATGGTAAAACGAGATCTAAAAAAAAGACAAACTCTGTCCTAGGTTCAGCAGCCATAACCCTGTTGTGTCAGCCATTTGAATCATGTGTGAATGAGTCCATCATGCATGTTAGATATCAGGCAATATGGTAGAATAGAAAGATCACAGACTTTGGAGTTGGACTAGTGAGAATCATGGCTTCACTGCTTACTGGCTATGCCAACCTGGCTGGATAAGTTATTTAAAACCTGGATGAGTCTATTTCCTCAACTGTAAAATGGGAAGTTATAACTGTTGTATCAGTAATAGTAGCCACCATTATTGGCATTGTCATCCCAGATCATCTTGGGACTGGCCCACCTGTTCCCTGCTATCTGTGGACACTGGGCTTGGCCTGCTTCCTTGGAAATGATACCTACCTGTTGCCTTTTTTGTATGTAAACTCTGTTGTCAAATCCTGACCTGTCTGTACAAAATCAGTTTCTTCCTCCTGACCATGACGAATGAGTACCTCCACAACCGCCGCCCCCTTAGAACCCACTCCCTCCTCCTGGCCAGGCCCATGTACATGCCCTTGACTTTGAATTCAGTGTTACACCTCATGGACCAACAGCCCTCACTTGCCCCTTCATTTGGCATCGAGCTTTTTAGTCGTTATGCTTCTGCAGGCACAAAACCTCAACAAATAACAACTTCTCTCTTCTAGTCATGGTATCCTTTCCAGTGTCTCGTTTGTGCTTCCTGATATTATTATTTGAATAGTTACATGTACTGAAATCATTTATTGAGTTTGGAGATTAGAAGGCAATAAACAAAAGAATCTGCTCACAATGGCAGGAATGGACATACACATATATACAAAAGCATAGTTTTTCAACTAGATTACTTTTTAAAGTCAGACAGTCATCTTTTTTGGGGGGGACGGAGTCTAGCTCTGTCACCCACACTGGAGTACAATAGCATGGTTTCAGCTCACTGCAACCTCCGCCTCCCAGGTTCAAGTGATTCGCCTGCCTCAGCCTCCCAGGTAGCTTGGATTACAGGTGTGCGCCACCACACCCGGCTAATTTTTTATGTTTTCAGTAGAGAAAGGGTTTCACCATGTTGGCCTGGTTGTCTGGAACTCCTGACCTTAAGCGATACACCCCCCACCAACTTCCCAAAGTGCTGGGATTACAGGCGTGAGCCACCGCACCTGGCCCAGGCAGCCATCTTAAGAAAAATCAGGCCTCTTAAAGAAAAAAATCAAAACAATTAAGAATCTATCTAAAATAATTTAGAAAAAGAGCAAATAATATCAAGCCAAAATTAGAAAAGACAAAAAACAAAATGAAGAGCAAAAATAAAAACAAGCTAAGAACATGCAGCAATACAAAAGAGAGAAAAATTCACATTAAATCAAGGCTATAGGTTAGAAAATGTTTTTACATTAGGGCATTATAAATCACGATTACATGCTAGTCAATTTGGTAATTAAATGTAAGTGGATAAAAATTCAAGACCACAAGAGGATAAAAGAGAGGTTTCAGGAAATAGCAAACCTGAGTAGACAACTTACAACAACAGAATGAAATGTTATTAGGATTACTGTTTTAAAAGATGCCTATGTGTTGAAGAACGTTTTGAAATTTTCCAAAAATAAGAATGTCATGTTTTTCAATCTACCACATAAGTCAAACATAGCCTTATTTTCCAAAAACAGACAAGATATGCACAATAATTTTTATGAGTATGTCTATAATAACTAAATAAAAACCCTAGTAAATAGAATAAAAGATCACATTAAAATAATTTTCCTATGAACAAGCAGAGTTTTATTCTTTAACTGCATAACTAGACACAAGGGAAACAATATAACTCATTATACAAAGAGGGACAGTAGAGGAATCACAGCATTAATGCAACAAGTGCTCATAGAAAACGGAAACACCTCACCAACAAGCCGGACGTCCACTCAGAGACCCAATCTGAAAGTCGGCAATTACAAAGACGACAGGTGGATAAATCCACAAAAATGGGAAGAAACCAGTGCAAAAAGGCTGAGAACACCCGAAATCAGAATGCCTCTCCTCCTACCGGGGATCGCAGCTCCTCATCAGCAAGAGAACAAGGCTTGACGGAGGATGAGTG
>PVKP010029040.1:0-29438 GCA_004027715.1 Plecturocebus donacophilus
AGAAGAGCTAATGATCCTAAATATATACGCACCCATTACAGGAGCACCCAGATACATAGGGCAAGTTCTTAATGACTTACAAAGAGACTTAGACTCCCACACAATAATAGTGGGAGACTTTAACATTACACTGTCAATATTACACAGATCAACGAGATAGAAAATTAACAAGGATATCCAGGACTTGAACTCAGACCTGAAACAACTAGATTTAACAAATATTTGCAGAACTCTCCTCCCCCAAATCCACAAAACATACATTTTTCTCAGTATCACATTATACCTATTTTAAAAGTGACCACATAACTGGAAGTAAATCACTCCCCAGCAATTGCATAGCATTTCACAGGTCTAAATAAAATATTGGTTGGCTGCTTATTTGTTATTTTCATCCCCTATTCCTTCCTGTCTTCATTGTTAAGCACAATTATTGGCATAAAAGAGGTTTTTAATACCCATTTTTAGACAGTATTCTAGCCTGGGCAATAAAACAAGAATCCCGTTCTCTCTCCCTCTTTCTCTTCCTCTTTCATTCTTTTTTTTCTTTCTTTCTTTGGTGTTTCTTTCTTTCTTTCTCCTTTTCTCTCTTTATCTAAAAAAAAAATTATATCTGATTCTCTCTGACACCTTTCCTCCCTCTACCACTGCCCCTTGAAAAAAAAAAAAAAAAAGAAAGAAGCCAGTCAAACAGGCCACATGTAGTATGGTTACAGTTACATGAAATGTCAAGAATCAGTCAAACCGTACAGACATAAGCAGAGTAGTGACTGCCTACAGAAAGGAGACTGATGGTACTGGTGGTCGGGGTGAGGATGGGGGAAATGGGAGTAAGTGGTAAAAGCACAAATTTCTTTTGAGGTAACAGAAATGTTCTAAAATTGATTGTGGTGGTGGTTGCACAACTGTGAATATACTGTCACATGTTAAGTCATGTGTTGCTTAACAACAGAAATGAATTCCAAGAAATGCATCGTTTCATGATCTTGGCATTATGGGAACATCCGAGTGTCCTTACACAAGCCCAGATGGTGCAGCCTGCTACACATCTAAGCTATATGGTGTAGCCTATTGCTCCCAGGCTGCAAGCCTGTACAGTATGTTACTGTACTGAATATTGTAGGCAAGTGTAATACCATGTTACGTATTTATGTATCTAAACATGGAAAAGATATGCTAAAAATACAGTATAAAAGATTCAAAAATGTATACCTATATAGGGCACATATCATGAATGGAGCTTGCAGGACAAGAATTGCTCTGGGTGAGTCAGTGAGTGAGTGGTGAGTGACTACACTAAATTTATTCTAAGCTTTTTTTTCTTTTCTTCAATAATAAACTAGCCTTAGCTTACTGCAACTTTTTTACTTTATAAACTTTTTAATTGTTTAACTTTGATTCTTGTAATAACACTTAGCTTAAAACATAAATATTCTACAGCTGTACAAAAATATTTTATTTCTTTATATCCTTATTCTAGAAGCTTTTTTCTATGTTTAAATTTTTTTTAACTTTTTTCTTAAAAGCTGAGACACAGACCGGGCGCGGTGGCTCACAACTGTAATCCCAGCACTTTGGGAGGCCAAGGTGGGCAGATCATGAGGTCAGGAGTTTGAGACCAGCCTGGCCAACATGGTGAAACCCCATCTCTACTAAAAATGCAGAAAACTAGCTGGGAGTTGTGGTACGGGCCTGTTGTCCCAGCTACTCACACATGCCTGTAGTTGCAGCTACTCAAGAGGCGGAGGCAGAAGAATCACTTGAACCCAGGAGGCAAAGGTTGCAGTGAGCCTAGATTGCACCAACGCACTTCAGCCTGGTGACAGAGCGAGACTCCATCTCAAAAAAAAAAGAAGAAAATCTGTGTGTAACTCTTGACTCCCTAAACACTTAACTACTAATAGCCTACTATTGACCAGAAGCCTTACTGATAACATGAATAGTAGATTAATATGTGTTTCGTATGTATTAATAAAATCATAAAGAAAATGTATTTACTATTCTTTAAGTGGATGTAGACCATCATAAAAGTCTTCATCCTCTTCACATTGAAGAGGCTGAGGAGGAGGAGGAAGAGGAGGAGTTGGTCTTGTTATCTCAGGGGTGGCAGAGGTGGAAGAAAATCTGAGGACAAGCGTGATGGCTGATACTTGTAATTCCAGCGTTTGGGGAGGCCAAGACAGGAGGATAGTTTGAGGCCAGAAGTTCAAAATCAGCCTGGGCAGTATAGCAAGACCCGATCTCTAGAAAAAAAAAAAACTTTAAAATTAGCAAGGTGTGGTGGTCCGTGCCTGTAGTCCCAGCTACTCCAGAGGCTGAGGCGAGAAGATCTCTTTAGCCTAGGAGTTTGAGGCTGCAGTGAGCTATGATTCCATCACTGCACTCTAGCCTGGGTGGCCGAGTGAGACCCTGTTTCTCAAAAAAAAAAAAAGAAGAAAAAAAAAAACTTTGTGTAAATGAATCCATGCAGTTCAAACCTGTGTTGTTCAAAGGTCAACTGTACTAAATATCACTGAATTGCATAATTTAAATGGGTGAATTTTATAGTATATGAATTATATCTCAATAAAGTTATTCTGTTGCCTTGGTATCCATTTTAACTATAAGTTTAACTTTCTTATATCAGAAGCAAGGTTTAGTCACCCTTGACACAGTTTTCAATATTATAGTCCACCCGGAAGATTCCGCCAGTGGCCAGGAATAACACTTAGAAGCATCCCTCCTGCCTGGCAGGCTGGGCTTCCCCATCACTTCCTTTAAACAGACCATTCAAACATTTGCCCAAGGCCAGGCACGGTGACTCCAGCACTTGGCGAGACTGTAACCCCAGCACTTTGGGAGGCTGAGGTGGGTGGGTCACCTGGGATCAGGAGTTCAAGACCAGCCTGGCCAACATGATGAAACCCTGTCTCTACTAAAAATACAAAAAAAAAATTAACCAGGTGTGGTGGCAAACACCTATAATCCCAACTACTCGGGAGGCTGCAGCAGGAGAATCACTTGAACCCAGGAGGCAGAAGTTGCAATGAGCCAAGATCACCTCATTGTACTCTAGCCTGGGCAACAAGAGCAAAACTCCATCTCAAAATAATTGCCCAAGAACTTAAAGTGACCACATTGCATCACAGTCACAGTGTGACCTCCTGGAACTAGTGCCTGCTTCTCTCTCTCTCTCTCTCTCTCTCTCTCTCTCTCTCTCTCTCTCTTTTTAGATAGAGTTTCACTCTGTCACCCAGGCTGAAGGGATTGGGCAGCCGGGAGATGGGAGGTGGCGCCATATTGGCCAGGCTGGACCTGCTTGCTTTAAATCCACCAATTAAAGCTTCTCAAGGGAATCCTGTTTGGATAACACACTGGACCTAATAAAGACGTTGGCCCACAGATGTCTTCTGTCTTTATCTGCCTGTCCTCTCCGACCTGGGCACATATGTGCATGTGTGCATGTGTGGGCGTGGGCATGTTGGGGGGTGCTGGGCAGGCCATGGTGCCCTCCAGGATCTGAAAGTACTAAAAAGTCTCAAGCTCTCTCACATTGTGGTTGTGTCACTGAAGCTATGTCTGCAATCTGACCCCTGATGGCGAGCCCACCCCAAAGGAACCCATGCAGGTAGGTCCCCTGCTGGCGCTCTTTTGTCTGGGCCTCTCAGATCTGGGGACAGTAGTTACCAGCTAAGTTGATAAAGTAGTATTCAAGAGTTCTCCCTATAATATATTTAATATAATCTAATAAAATGCCAACAGAGGCCAGGCGAGGTGGCTCACACCTGTAATCACAGCACTTTGAGAGCCTGAGGCTGGTGGATCAGGAGGTCAGGAGATCAAGACCACCGTGGCTAACACAGTGAAACCCCGTCTCTACTAAAAATACAAAAAAAAAAATTGTCCAGGCATGGTGGCATGCGCCTGCAGTCCCAGCTACTCGGGAGGCTGAGACAGGAGAGTTGCTTGAACCCAGGAGGTGGAGGTTGCAGTGAACCGAGATTGTGCCACTGCACTCCAGCCTGGCACCTGGCGACAGAGTGAGACTCTGTCTCAAAAAATAAATAAATAAATAAAATGAAACTTTATAGAACAGAAAATACAGAGGCTCATAATTGTAGAAAAAAAACATTTAACCTCAAGCAGAAAAGAGCAAATAAACCGGGTGCGGCAGCTCATGCCTGTAATCCCAGCACTTTGGGAGGGCAACAGAGTGAGACTCTGTCTCAAGAAAAAAGGAAAAGAAAAGAGCAAATAAAAAGTACAGGATAATACGATTTTGCTTCTTTCTGTGTCCATGGAGCAGGCCCAGAAGCAATTACTTCCCAGTAACAATAATCACATCCAGCATTCAGACCATGGTTTTTAAATACCATCCTCTGCACAAAAGACCAGTGGTGCTTCCTGGAGAAATGGCTAAGTGCAGGGCTGGAGCAGGAGAAATACGAGATGAGTCTGGAACATCTTCTTGTAGCAAAAAGTAAGAAAATGCTCAAAGAACGATGGGGTTGTGTCAGAAGGAGATGGAGCCAGCTTGCAGGTGTTCCACCAGCCAAATCCATGTCAATTTGAACATCAAAATACACACCCAGATATTTTCCCAAGAGAAATGAAAGCATACATCCACACAAAGACATGTACCTAAACAGTTCATAATAGCTTTATTTCTAACAGTCAGAAACTGGAAAAAACCCAAATGTCTATCAAGACGTGAACGGATAAAAATCATATGCAGTATATCCATACAATAGAATATTACTCAGCAATAGAAATGAACTACTGATGCATGTACAACATGGATGACTCTCCAAATAAACATGCTGAATGAAACAAGCCAGATACTGAAATCCTATATACTATAGGATTCCATTTACACAAAATTGTAGAAAATGCAAACTATTTGGGAGGCCGAGGCAGGCAGATCACCCGAGGTCAGGAGTTTGAGACCAGCCTGGCCAACATAGTGAAACCTCATCTCTACTAAAAGTACAAAGAGTAGCCGGGCATGGTGGTGCGTGCCTGTAATCCCAGCTACCAGGGAGGTTGAGGCAGGAGAATCGCTTCAACCTGGGAGCAAGAGATTGCAGTGAGCCAAGATCACGCCAGTGCACTTCAGCCTGAGCCACAGAGTGAGATTCTATCTCAAAAAACAAAAAAGAAAGAAAAGAAAAGAAAACACAAACTGATCTATACTGACGGAGAGCATAGCACTGGTTACCTGAAGATGAGGATGGAAGAAGGGAAGATGGATTACAAAGAGGCACAAGAAAATCTTTTTGATTGATAGATTGATATAGTTTGGATGTTTGTCCCCTCCAAATCTCATGTTGAAAGGTAATCCTCACTGTCAGAGTTGGGGCCTGGTGGGAGGTGTTTGGCTCATGAGGTCGCATTCCTCATGAGTGGCTCAGTGCCATCTCCTTGGTGATAGTGAGTTCTCGCTCTGGTAGTTCACACAAGGTCGCTTTTTCTCCCTCTCTCACCATGTGATACACTGCTCCCCTTCGTCTTCCGCCATGATTGTAAGCTCCCCGAGACCCTCACCAGAGGCTGAGTAGATGCTGGTGCCGTGCTTCCTGTGCATCCTGAAGAACTATAAACCAATGAAACTTTTTTTCTTCATAAATTAACCAGCCTTCGATATTTTTTTTTTAGCAACACAAAAGCCTAGCAAACAGACATGTTCATTATCTCGACTGTGGTAATGGTTTCCCAGGTATATACGTGTCAAAACTCATCTAATTATAGACTGCAAATATGTAAACCTTCTCAGACATATTAAACCTCAAAGAAACTGTAGGCCAGGCATGGTGGCTCACGCCTGTAATCCCAGCACCTTGGGAGGCTAAGGCAAGTGGATTACCTGAGCTCAGGAGTTCGAGACCAACCTGGGCAACATGGTGAAACCCTGTCTCTACTAAAATACAAAAAATTAGCCAGGTGTGGCAGCATGTGCCTGTAGTCCCAGCTACTCAGGAGGCTGAGACAGGAGAATCACCTGAACCCAGGAGGCAGAGGTTGCAGTGAGTCGAGATCACGCCACTGCACTCCAGCCTGGTGACAGAGTAAAACTCCGACTCAAAAAAAAAAAAAACTTATCTATATAATTTTAGGAAAACTGTAAATAAATAAATAAAATGGGTATTAGATTACAAATCAGTGAGTAAAATAGGAATCTATGCATCAATAATATGAACACATAAAAGATACAGAAAACCAAATATTGCTGGTGGAAGTGTAAATTAATACAGTCACTTTGGAAAGCCATTTGCTATTATCTACTAAATCCAATACAGTGTTAAGAAGGGGGGAAAGCAAGGTATACAAGAGTATATACAATATACTACCATTTGTGAAAAGAAAAGGGAATACGTATATGCATATATGTACATGGATCTAAACACGTGGTGTGTGTGTTCCCTGCTCATCCACAAGTCATCTCTGGAAGCATTCACACGAAATTGGCAATGTGGTATTTAGTGCCTCCAGAGAGGAGAACTGAGTGAGTGGTTGGGACACAGGAGTACAAGAGAGAATTTCCCCTGTAATCACTTTTTTTTTTTTTTTTTTAGAAAAAGAAAGAAACAGCAAAAGAAAGAAAAAAAAGAATGAAAGAGAGAAAGAAAGAGGAAGAGAAAGAGGGAGAGAGAATGGGATTCTTGTTTTATTGCCCAGGTTAGAATACAGTCTAAAAATGGGTATTAAAAAACGTCTTTTATGCCAATAATTGTGCTTAACAATGGAGACAGGAAGGAATAGGGGATGAAAATAACAAATAAGCAGCCAACCAATATTTTATTTAAACATGCGAAATGCTATGCAATTGCTGGGGAGTGATTTACTTCCAATTATGTGGTCACTTTTAAAATAGGTATAATGTGATATTGAGAAAAATATATGTTTTGTGGATTTGTGGGAGGAAAGTTCTGCAAATATTTGTTAAGTCTAGTTGTTTCAGGTCTGAGTTCAAGTCCTGGATATCCTTGTTGATTTTCTATCTCGTTGATCTGTGTAATATTGACAGTGTAATGTTAAAGTCTCCCACTATTATCGTGTGGGAGTCTAAGTCTCTTTGTAAGTCATTAGGAACTTGCCCTATGTATCTGGGTGCTCCTGTAATGGGTGCGTATATATTTAGGATCGTTAGCTCTTCTTGTTGCATTGATCCTTTCACCACCATGTAATGTCCCTCTGTTTCTTGTGTTCTTTGTTGTTTTAAAGTCTGTTTTATCAGAGACAAAAATCGCAGCTTCTGGTAATGCTAGCTGGCTGTTTTGCCCATTAGTTGATGTAGATTCTTCATTATGGTGATGCTCTTTATCTTTTGGTATGTTTTTGGAATGGCTGATACTGATTGTTCTTGTCCATGTGTAGTGCTTCTTTCAGAAGCTCTTGTAAAGCAGGCCTGGTGGTGATGACATCTCTGAGTACCTGCTTGTTTGCAAAAAATTTTATTTTTCCTTCACTTATGAAGCTTAGTTTGGCCGGATATGAAATTCTAGGTTGAAAGTTCTTTTCTTTAAGGATGTTGAATGTTGGCCCCCACTCTCTTCTGGCTTGGAGGGTTTCTGCTGAGAGATCTGCTGTGAGTCTGATGGGTTTCCCTTTGTGGGTAACCCGACCCTTCTCTCTGGCTGCCCTTAGCATTTTCTCCTTCATTTCAACCCTGGTGAATCTGACAATTATGTGCCTTGGGGTTGCTCTTCTTCAGGAATATCTTTGTGGTGTTCTCTGTGTTTCCTGGACTTGAATATTGGCCTGCCTTGCTAGGTTGGGGAAGTTTTCCTGGATAATATCCTGAAGAGTATTTTCCAGCTTGGATTCATTCTCTTCGTCACATTTAGGTACACCTATCAAACGTAGATTAGGTCTTTTCACATAGTCCCATATTTCTTGGAGACTTTATTCATTCCTTTTTACCCTTTTTTCTGTCATCTTGCCTTCTCATTTTATTTCATTGAGTTCATCTTCGACCTCTGATATCCTTTCTTCTGCTTGGTCAATTCGGCTGTTGAAACTTGTGCATGCTTCGCGAAGTTCTCGTGTTGTGTGTTTCAGCTCCATCAATTCACTTATATTCTTCTCTAAGTTGTCCATTCTCGTGAGCATTTCGTTAAATCTTCTTTCAAGGTTCTTAGTTTCTTTGCATTGGGTTAGAACATGTTCTTTCAGCTCACAGAAGTTTCTTATTATCCACCTTCTGAAGCCTGATTCTGTGAGTTCATCACACTCATCGTCCGTCAAGCCTTGTTCTCTTGCTGAAGGGGAGCTGCGATCCCCTGTAGGAGGAGAGGCATTCTGATTTCGGGTGTTCTCAGTCTTTTTGCACTGGTTTCTTCCCATCTTTGTGGATTTATCCACCTGTCGTCTTTGTAATTGCCAACTTTCAGATTGGGTCTCTGAGTGGACGTCCGGCTTGTTGGTGATGAAGTTTTTTCTGTTTCTTAGTTTTCCTTCTGGGGGCGCCCCTTCCCCACAGAGCTGGGCCTTCCTGAGTTCAGCTGTGCTTGCTCTCAGTCCTCAGTGCTTCCAATTGCTGTTCTCCTTGGGGGGATGGAACCAGCCGAGCCTGACTAAAAGGGCATCCAGTCCCGTACACTCCACACCAAGAAGCGCCGTGCCGGCCAAAAGAGTCGTGCTGGCGACCCGTGTGGCTCCCTCGCCGGGAATCTCCCAGTCTGTGGGCATCAAAAATTCGTCTGCAATTGCAGCATCCACTCGCTCTCTGTGCCTTCACTGGGAGCTACAATCCTGAGCTGCTGCTACGTGGCCGTCTTGGATCTCTCTCCTCCCAGTGATGAAGTTTTTTCTGTTTCTTAGTTTTCCTTTGGCGGATGCCCGCTCCCCACAGAGCCGGACCTTCCCGGGTTTGCTGTGCTTGCTGTGAAACTCTCAGTCCTCAGCGCTTCCAATTGCTGTTTTCCTTGTGGGGATGGGACCAGCCGAGCCTGTCTGTCCGTATACTCCACACCGAGAAGTGCCACGCTGGGGCACCGGCAAAACAGCCGCGCCGGCCAAAAGAGTCACGCTGGTGACCCGTGTGGCTCCTCTGAAGGGAATCTCCCAGTCTGTGGGCAACAAAAATTCGTCAGAAAGTGCAGCGTCCACTCGTTCTCTGCGCTTTCACTGGGAGCTACATTCCTGAGCTGTTGCTAATCGGCCATCTTGGATCTCTCCTGTAATCTCTTTAGTATGTTTTAAATTGTGTACCAAGTGAATGTGCTGCCTTTTCAAAAAAAAAAAAAAAGTTATTTAATAACGTTTTGTAAAAAGAATTCTTCTTAGTTGGGCGAAGTGGCTCACACCTATAATCCCAGCACTTTGGGAGGTCAAGGTAGATGGATCACTTGAGCCCAGGAGTTCAAGACCAACCTGGGCAACAGGGTGAAACCCTGTCTCTACAAAATACAGGAGGAAAAAAATGACTGGGCGCAATGGCTCATGCCTGTAATCCCAGCACTTCGAGAGGCCAAGGCAGGCAGATCACGAGGTCAGGAGTTCGAGACCAACCTAGCCAACATAGTGAAACCCTGTCTCTACTAAAAACACAAAAAATTATCTGGGCGTGGTGGTGGGCGCCTGTAATCCCAGCTACTCAGGAGGCTGAGGCAGGAGAATCGCTTGAACCTGGAAGGTGGAGGTTGTAGTGAGCTGAGATTGAGCCATTGCAGTCCGGCCCAGGCCAAAGTGTGACACTCCATTTTTTAAAAAAAATACCTGAGCATGGTGGTGTGCACCTGTAATCCCAGAAACTCAGGAGACTGAGATGGGAGGATCGCTTGAGCCTGGGAAGATTGAGGTTGCAGTGAGCTGAGACTACAAAACTGCACCCTGTCTCAGAAAAAGAAGGAAGGGAGAGTGGGAGGGAGGGAGGGAGTCTCTAAGGAGTGATTACTCTCTGACCTCACTTCGCCACATTTCTCCCGCTCACCCAATTCCCCACAGAACTAAATTTCTCACCCTTTCCAGGAGAGGGCATGCTGTCTCTGTCCTGTACATCTACTTTTTCCTCTGCCAAGAGCACCCACTCCTTCCTGCAGCCCCTCTGAAGAGCCTGACTTGAGGACAAAGTGAGGCCAGGACATGTCCCATGAGTCGGCTCTGTCCCCAGCATTGCCACTACCCACCCCACAGCGCCCCACCAGACACCACATGCCCAGCCATGAGTCTGTGATCTGAAACATATCCCCTTACCCCTTCCCACTCCCCTCTGAGATGACTCAGCAACCCCGCCCCCCTTCAGCTGGGCACAGTGCCCCAGAACTCAGGAACATGGGCACCACCTGTCCCTCTGCCCACATAAAAGTCGTTGAAGAGCCTGTGGGGCTGTGCGGCCTGTGCCCTCTGGAAGAATTTCATACACCCACTCAACTCTGGCAAAGATTAAATTGCCAAGTAGGAGACAAGGAGCAAAGTCCCATCACAGGGGAGGGGACGCCAGTGCCTGCTGAGGCTGAGCAGGGGAAAGGCCAGTGCCCCAGCGGCAGCACCGCTCAGAGCTGGTCGGCCATGGACGTCCTGGTTCCACTCCTGCAGCTGCTGGTGCTGCTTCTCACCCTGCCCCTGCACCTCATGGCTCTGCTGGGCTGCTGGCAGCCCCTGTGCAAAACATACTTCCCCTACCTGATGGTCGTGCTGACCCGCAAGAGCAACCGCAAGATGGAGAGCAAGAAACGGGAGCTCTTCAGCCAGATCAAGGGGCTCATGGGGGCCTCCGGGAAAGTGGCCCTGCTGGAGCTGGGCTGTGGCACCGGCGCCAACTTTCAGTTCTACCCAGCGGGCTGCAGGGTCACCTGCCTGGACCCAAATCCCCACTTTGAGAAGTTCCTGACAAAGAGCATGGCTGAGAACAGGCACCTCCAATACGAGCGGTTCGTGGTGGCTCCTGGAGAGGACATGAGGCAGCTGGCTGATGGCTCCATGGATGTGGTGGTCTGCACCCTGGTGCTGTGCTCTGTGCAGAGCCCAAGGAAGGTCCTGCAGGAGGTCCAGAGAGTACTGAGGCCGGTGAGCAGCGTGGGAAGGGGATGGGTGTGGGGCAGGCAAACGCAGCTCAGCCGCCCCAGGGTTCAGCCCCCAGGATGGGGCATCTGAGGTAGTAAGTAGCACAGTAGACACCCCATCCACCCTACATGCTGGTGAATAGGAGACATGACCAGTGCCACGACAAGCACAATAGGGTGTTGTGAAAGCAACAGGAGAAATCACCTGCCACTGTGGGACAGGGAGGGGAGCGGGGAGCACACCTGAGGGACTGAGGTTTAAATCGAGATCTGTGATTGGGAGGCAGAAACAGGAGGAGAGCTTGAGACCAGGAGATCCAGACCAGCCAAGGAAACATAGTGAGATGTCATCTCTACAAAAAAAAAATACAAAAACTAGCCAGCCGTGGTGGTGCAAGCCTATAGTCCTAGCTACTCAGGAGCCTGAGATGGGAGGAGCTCTTGAGCCCAAGTTCAAAGTTACGGTAAGCTAGGATTGCGCAACTGCACTCCAGCCTGGGCCACAGAGTGCGACCCTGTCTCAAAAAAAAAAAAAAAAATTAGATCTGAGGGATTAAGCAGAGTGTGGATGGGGTGGGGAAAATGAAAGTGTGTTCTAGATAAAGATAGTAGGGGATAGGACTTTATAAGCTGGAGAAAAACTGAAAAAGAAAGATAATAGGAGAAGTAGAGTAGAATCCATCAGACTGTGGAGACAACGTTCAGGATGGTTTCCTGGTTTCTAGCATGAACAACTGAGGGGACAGTCGATGAAAGTGCCATTTGCTGAGATGGAAGAAAGCTGTTTCGAACTTACGAGGTTTGTGATCACCTCGGGAGAGAGAATAGTGAGGCGAGGAGCTTGAGGAACTCCAGCTTCAATAAAGAGTTGGGCCTGAGGTTTCCCTGGGATGTTCACAGTGATGTCCAGGAAGCAGTTTGTGTATGCAGCTGGGTCTCATAAGAGAGGTTGGTGCGTGTGTCTCAGAATACAATGAGCCTAGCTGGGCAAGGTGGCTCACACCTGTAATGCCAGCACTTTGGGAGGCCAAGGCAGGCAGATCTGTTGAGGCCAGGAGTTAGAGACCAGCCTGGCCAACATGGTGAAACCCTGTCTCTACTGAAAAATACAGAAGTTAGCTGGGCATGGTGGCTCATGCCTGTAATCCTAGCTCCTCAGGAGGCTGAGGCAGGAGACTCACTTGAACCTGGGAGGTAGAGGTTGCAGTGAGCCAAGATCGTACCATTGCACTCCAGCCTGGGCAATAGACTGAGACTCTGCCTCAAAAAAAAAAAAAAAAAAAGAATACAATGAGTCCTCCACTCCTGTTTCTCAATTTCCCCTTCTTTGTGCCCTCTGCTATTCCGATCGGCCTTTAAAGATCTCCCACCAGCCATCCCCTTCAGTTATGAGGTTCTTTATGTGCACTTTGAAAGTGGTAGCAGGGGATACAGAAAATGTCAGGAGCAGCAGTCAGGTGCAGTGGCTCACGCCTGTAATTTCAACACTTTCAGAGGTCAAGGTGGGCGAATCACGAGGTCAGGAGTTCAAGACCAGCCTGGCCAACATGGTGAAACCCTGTCTCAACTAAAAATACAAAAAAAAAAATTAGCTGGGTGTAGTGGTGGATACCTGTAATCCCAGCTACTTTGGAGACTGAGGCAGGAGAATCAGTTAACCCAAGGAGGCAGAGGTTGCAGTGAGCCAAGATCATGCCACTGCACTCCAACCTGGGCAACAGAGTGAGACTCCATCTCAAAAAAGAAAGAAAAGGTCAGGGGCACCACAGTTTGCTCCATGAACTCTCAGACCAGCAGCTCCTACTTCACCAAGAAGTTTGACCATTTGATCAGGGCGATAGGGGGCAGGGTCTGAACATAGCCAAGCGGCACTAACTCTCTCCTCCCTCCCAGGGAGGTGTGCTCTTTTTCTGGGAGCATGTGGCGGAACCACAAGGAAGCTGGGCCCTCATGTGGCAGCAAGTTGTGGAGCCCACCTGGAAGCACATTGGGGACGGCTGCTGCCTCACCAGAGAGACCTGGAAGGATCTTGAGAAGGCCGGGTTCTCCCAAGTCCAAATGGAACAACATCCCCCTCTCTTCAAGTGGCTACCTGTTGGGCCCCACATCATGGGAAAGGCTGTGAAATAACTTTCCCAAGCCCCAGGGCACTCACTTGCTCCCTCCCCAGCCTCCAGTTAGAACAAGCCAGCCACCAACCTATCTATCTTCCACTGAGCGGGACCTAGCAGAGTAAGAGAAGCCATTCCCCTACCACCTCCTAGTCCCTCTCTCCGCAGCTTCTGCCAGGGCAATCTCTAACTTCAATTCCTCCTTCGACAGTGAAAAAGCTGTACTTCTACCCTGACCACAGGGAGAAAACACTTGGATCCTTAACTGCAAGTTTCTGGACTGGTCTCCCGACGTTTGCCTACCTGTCCTCTAGGACAGCTCCCTGTCCCTTTCCTTTGTTCCCATGGTAAACCTCCCCGTGTTCTCCTCCTGAGGCTACAGGAACTGGTCACAAAAGTCATGGTGCATACATCCCTGCGAAGCCCCCCGACCCTCTCTCCCCACTACCACCTTCATCCCGAGCTGAGGGTTGCAAGGAGAATCAGAGACGCTGGAGTTGAGGGAGAAAGAGTCTAAGGAGGCAGAGGTTTTGTTCTCAAATATTTTTTAATAAATAGATGAAACCACTAGACTAAGGTCAGAGGAGAGGGGAAACTAGAGAGGGAGGAGCCCCTGAGTCAGTGACACAGCCTTCTCCCCGACCCTCTAGGCTAAGGCACTTTCGGGGAGCCAGGTCCTTGGGGTCCTGTTCTACAGGGTGAATGGGGGAGGGAGGGATTAGGATCCCTTCTCCCAACCTTTGCATCAGGACACCCCTGCCCTTCTCACCTTACCCCATGGCCCTATCCCTGATTTACTTGCCCTCATCTCACAGCACTCTAAGGGGAAGCTGGGTGGAGGAGTTCTTGTGGGTGGGAGAGGTCTGTGCCCCTGAGGAAGCAGATCCTGCCAAATCTTGATGTGACACCAGCAGCCCACTCTACCCTCTTCATCCCAAGGAGCCAACTCTGGGGAAGGGGCGGAGGGGAGCCACAGGCCAGGCTGGGACACAGGAACCTAGGCTGTGCCTGGCCCTGGATGCCCATCAGGGCCCAGCTCGGGGTGCCCGTCAGCAGCCAGGATGGGGTGTGCATCCGGGCCCTCCCGTCGGGGGCTGCCCCAGTTGTTCCTAAGGATGGTGCCCGTCTTCTCCTCCTTGAACTGCTGTCGGTCTTCCCGAGGAATCTTCACTGCATGGTACTGGGGCACGGTGGCCTCGGGGTGCTTCGCCCGTTTGAAGAATCCCATCTGTAAGGACACCAGGCCCAACCGTGAGGAGCCTGAAGAGCTGCAGTCCCTGGAGCAGATGCCTAGCGCAGCACAGCTCCTCGCCCTCACCATCCCTGCCATGGCAGAAAGGAGACAGGCTCAACAGCATCAGATGCAGTGGGCACCGCCCACAGTGATCCCATCAGTGCTGGTCCCCAGGTTCTCATTCACAGCAAGACAGAGACCAGGAGGGGGTCTAAGAGACAGGACCAAGGGCGTCTCCCTTGTCCCCTGAAAGGGAGGCTGGAGGGTGGAGCATCAGGACCTGACTCAAGATTTCCACCCACTCTAGCTTCTTAACAGACCCAATAGTGTCCCCCAGAACACAAGCAAGATCCGAGGAAGAAAGTGGCTTCCTAGATCCCTGCACCTCTGGAATGATGTCTCTCAAACCTCATAAACGTGCACTCTGTGTACTTATACCTTGGGCAGCATGCCCTTACAGCAGCCCCCTCTTGTCCATCAATACAGTAGTCTAGCCCCACCCTAAATCAAGACTATGCTGGCCCCTACACACCAGGCTGGGAATGTGCCCCTTGCACACTCACACTCAGAGGCCCAGGACTCCTACATGCTCAGACTGCATAGCACCTCCTTACACATTCATCTCCTCACACACTCATGCCCATAGAAAAAGCATGCATGGGACCTCCCCACACTCCCACATGCTCACACTCCATGAGCCCACAAACCCTTTGTGCACGCCTCAGGCTGTGTAGACTTACCCTTATATCCACACCCTTCTAGTAACCTCTCACCTCACGTCACTCTCATGCAATCTCATCTTTCACCCTCAACATTCCTGTCCCCTGAGTGCTGGGAATTCTCCTTATAGTCACACACATACATACCCACACACACATATACACATGCACACACACAACAGTTACCCCACAGTCCCTGGACCCCCAACTTCCACAGCCGAAGGCTGCACAGCCAGACAGGCCCGGTGATAGTTGGTGGGAAAAGGTGAGCGCTGGCTGCTCCGATGGAAGAAGCCACACTGGGATGTCGAGGGAGAAGCAGGGCAGAGGAGGCAGAGGATGGGAAGGTTGAGGAAGGATGGGAGCCCCCATCTCTCTCTGTCTCCCTTCCACAGGAGCAAGGAGCAAGCATCCTGGGACCAGTTTTACAGCAACATCAATCTCCCCTAAGACTGGGCAGGTTCCCAACAGCTTAGATGCCACTCCAGACCCTGGTCTACTGATGACTCACACTTGCCAAAGGATATGCTCAGTCTGTGATTCGTCCCAAGGAGCAGGTGCAGGCAGGGGCAGTTCTCCAGAGCCCCAAGGACATGCATGGTTCTGAACACAGCCCCAGATGTGGCAGATGGCTCAGCATATGATCCCTGGTGATCTATGTTATTCCCTGTACTGATGTGTGCATGTGTGTACTTTTACGTTGAGCCCTGGATGCCAATGTGATTCTGTATACAGCTGCGTGTGTACAGGAATGCTTCCATGCAGAGCCTGGAATGTGGAAGCTCCGAGTTCCACCCTAAGTGCGGTTCCCTGGAGGCCATTCTCCATGCTGTTGGCCTTCTTGGCCACTGTTACCTTTCCGGTTCTCACTGCCACATTCGATTTAAGTCAGACCACACTTCTCTGCCTCCGTGACTTTGCCTACCATGGTCCCGCTGGACCCCACCCACCTCATCTCCTTACATCCTGACCCTACTACCCCACCCTCCTCTAAGGACTGTGTCCAGTGCTACGTCCTTTCAAGCTTTTTTCCCTCTAAACTCCCACTGCATTTTCTCAACTCAACACTTTCTGCCTTGTCCTTGACTACAGGCTCACCACTCCCACCCCACCAGACTATAAAATCCCTGAGAACGAGATCGGCATCTGATTTCTTCTTTTTTGCTGTTTTTGGTTTTTTGGGGGGGTTGTTTGTTTTGGGGGGGTTTTGTTTGTTTATCTTGAGATGGAGTTTCTGTCTGTCACCCAGGCTGGAGTGCAATGGCGCCATCTCAACTTACTGCAACTCTCGCTTTCTGGTTCAATCAGTTCTCCTGCCTCAGCCTCCCAAGTAGCTAGGTCTACAGGCACGTGCCACCATGCCTGGATAACTGTATTTTTAGTAGAGATGAGTTTTCACCATGTTGGGCAGGCTGGTCTCAAACTCCTGACCTCAAGTGATCCACCTGCCTTGGCCTCTGAAAGTGCTAGGATTACAGGCGTGAGCCACCACAGCCAGCCTGCATCTGATTTATCTTTGAAATATCCAGGGACTAACAGGGTTCCTGAGACATGCAGGGTAAGTATTCAGTGCAGATTTGCTGAATATATGAGTGGGTAGGTGAGGGAACCACAGTACAAAAGGCTGCCCACCCAACCAGGAAGTCCACCCCCATCAGCCCACCCTCCCCCAAGTCTCACCTTCCACAGGAGCAGCACCAGCAGTGCCAGCACCAGCAACCCAGCCAGGACAGCCAGGAGGATAACCCACCAGGGCACTCCTTCTGCCACCACAGCCACGGGGTCCAAGTATACCATCACCGGGATCTGGGGAGCAAGGGGCCAATGGAGTAAGAGCTGGAGGGAACAGGAAAGAAGAGAGTCCCCCAGCCCTGCAGCTCACCACTGTGGAGGCATCTCGGAGCATCAGGTTCTTTATGGAGGACTTCACTGTGATGTTGGCTCGGACAATCACTTCCAGGGATTTCACAGTTGAGTACTCCTAAAGGAACAGGGAAGGAGACCCTTCTCTTAAATGTCCCATGACTCCCTCCCTTCCTGTTACCTCCTGAAATTATAATGGAATCGTGCCCAACACAGGATGTTTCTGCCTGGTTTCAGTTAAGAGTCTGCTGCATTTGGGCTGGGCACAGTGGCTCACACCTGTAATCCCAGCACTTTGGGAGGCCAAGGCAGGTGGATCGCTTGAGGTCAAGAGTTTGAGACCAGCCTGGCCAACATGGCAAAACCTATTTCTATGAAAAATACAAAAATTAGCCGAGTGTGGTGGCAAATGCCTATAATCCCAGCTACTGGGGAGGCTGAGGCAGGAGAATCTCTTGAACCTGGGAGGCAGATGTTGCAGTGAGCTGAGATCCAGCCACTATACTCCAGCCTGGGGGACAGAGTAAGACTGCCTCAGAAAAAGAAAAAAAAAAAAGAGATAAAAAGGATGCTGCATTTGGACAGTGAGGAGGGAGGAGGAGAAGTGAGTCCTGGAGGGGCTTTGGGGAAAGAAGAAACACAGACTGCAGCCCTAGTGGTATCCTCACCTCCAGAAAGGTGCTGTTCCAGAGACGGCCCCAGACACGCAGCACAGCCTCTCGGTCGAAGCTGTATAGTGGGCAGCTGAACACCACACAGTTGGCTGTGCCCCGGGCACAGTCCTGGGGATAAGGACAGATGGGGTCTAAGCCACTCAGCTCCGCCTTGATGAGCCTGCCACCTCTCCCGTTTTCCTTACTTGACCTTGAACTCCCCTCCTCCAGGAGGTCTTCTCAAACTAATCTTGTGGTCTAAATAGCTGCCTACCCCAAATCTGAGCTACTCAGCTTTGAAATGCATGGAGTGGGGGCAGCATGAAGGGGAATCTCTTACTTGACAACACAGGCAGAGTAGCTTCCCAACTGATGCTTATGTCACCTAATGATGGTCCCTTTTATTCAGCACCTACTATTGTCAGGCACTTATTTAAGATTCACAACAGTCCTGCAAGGTGCACATTATTATCATCCTCATTTTTCAATGGAAGAAACTGAGGAGGCCCAAGGAAGCAAAGCGACCTGCCTCAGATCACACGCTAGCAAAGCTAGTGAGCAGTGAAGCAAGTATTTGAACTCAGGTCCATATTTGGCAAAGCCACACCCCTGCCCTAAACCCAAACTCCCTGAAGGAGGAGGAGGCTGCCTCAGAAGCTCCTGGGGGCACAGGGGACTCAGGCTCTGTTCTGTCCAGGACGGACCTAAATCCATTTGGCCCAATCACCACCTCATGACCTGTTGGCCTGAAAGTTATGTTATATTCATCACACCACAATCCAGACACACAATAACGGCTTCGACAGTGTCTGAATTCTTTGAGTTACCTTTCATTTTGCCACTTTGGAGCCATTCAAGACTCCTTAGCCAAACTGTCTAAAAGCAAAGGACTTCTGCCTCTTTTGTAAAACAGTCTACTTTAGACATTATGTTAAACACACTAAGCCAGACTCAGAAAGACAAATGCTGCATTATCTCACTTATATGTGGAATCTGAAAGTTGAACTCATAGAAGTAGAGAGTAGAATGGTTGTTACCTAGGGCCAAGGTTGGGGGTGGGGTGGTTGGGGAGATGGAGGACCTGGTGGTCAAAAGGTACAAAGTTTCAGCTGGAAGGAAGAGAGATCTATTCAGGAGATGTATTGCCCAGCATGGGGACTCTGGTTAATAACAACATATTGTATTCTTGAAAATCACTAAGAGAATAGATTTTAAGTGTTCTTACCACACAAACAAATATGTGAGGTGATGCATATGTTAATTAGCTCAATACAGCCATTCCATAGTATATACATAGTTCAAAATATCATGTTATACGTGATAAATATAATTTTTGTCATTTAAATAAATTTTAACATTAAAACAAGACTCTATTTCAAAGTTCCCATTTAAAAGGTTGGCCTCTCAGAGGAAATCGGTCACATGGAGAAGGGAGGACTATCCATGTGACAGAGCAACAGCCACAACACAGGTTCCTACCACTCCTGGCGTTCCTTGGTTCGCCTCAGGTCATGTTCCCAGAGGAGCTGAGAGCTCAGGATGGGACTGCAGCAGCTGCTGACATTCCCCTGCAAAGGGTCTCCTTGGCTCTACCTGGGGTTTACCTCCACCTCCTTACAATCAGACCAAAGACCCTCCTAATCTACGTCCCCACCACATTCTCACTGCCAGCCCCATCCTAGCAGGGAGGGGCACAGAGCAGGTTGCGGATCTGCTCAATACCTTCACCTAAACAACACAACTCTGCGAAAACAATGAGAAAAAGGGAAAGCAAAGCTGCTCAAAAGGGACAGACTTAATGAATCATATATAATATACTGTCGTCTTAATTATTAGAACTTAGAATTTAGCGTTTGTGCTGAGCACGTGGCTCACACCTGTAATCCGAACATTTTGGGAGGCGGAGGCAGGAAGACCACTTAAGGTCAGGAGTTCGAGACCAGCCAGCCTGGCCAACATGGGGAAACTCTGTCTCTACTAAAAATACAAAAATTAACCAGGCGTAGTGGTGCACTCCTGCAGTCCTAGCTACTCAGGAGGCTGAGGAAGTAGAATCGCTTGAAGCTGGGAGGCGGAGGTTGCAGTGAGCTGAGATCACATCACTGCACTCCAGCCTGGGCGACAGAGTGAGACTTCGTCTCAATAACAAAAAATAACTTAGCATTTTTCATATTGTAAAAATTGAGCAGGTGTCCTTATACAAATTGACTTTTTAATCTTATAAGAGTTCAAAAGAACAACAAACAGACCTCACAGTGTGAGGATGGGCTAACCCCATCCCATCGCCTGTACAATGTAATGCTTTATATAAACATGAGGTGAATCGACTGCTTGGCTAACTGGCTTCAGGTGGGGTGACCTGCTCTGGAGTGAGCACTTGCAGGAGCTCTGCAATGTCAGCAGCTGCCCCTGGGCGCCCCTCTCATGAGTTGTGACGGGAACCATCTGATCAACTTGCCCCAGGTGTTTAACCATTATGTATCTCAACAGGCTACCCTCCCTGGACACACAGCACCCTGGAGCTCTGCCCCACACCACACACCCGCATTCTGGCTGCACTGAGTCTGGCCTGCACTCACCAGGGTGATGTTTTTCTTCTTCTCAGCAGAGGACACCGGCCACCAGGACGTGCTGGGCTCCTGCCACTCACCAGGCTCCTGTTGTTCAGGCGGCTCCAGCTCCCGCCGCCTCCTATCCCTACTGTCCACATCCTGGACATGGAAGGGGGGGTCCCAGTGAGTGTCCCCCCAATCATAGCAGTCCTGAGATCGAATCTCCTCCCTACCGCCTTCCTTCTGGCCCATCACCACACTCACTCCCCTGACCCCCCCCATGACATCCCTCCCAACATGTAACCCCACCCCCACCTAAGCCTCACCAGGTGGAGGATGTTGGGCCTGGGAGAGCAAAGCCCTTTCTGCCCAGGCCCCTGACCACCCTCCAGCTCCACCCGCATTGGGTACAGCAGCCACTTCCCATTGGCAATTTCATGGGGCCACATGATGTTGAGGAAGGCAGAGCCCAAGGTTTTGAGTGACTGGCCTTGGTTGGAGACCTGTGGGAAAAGGAGAGTATGAGGGGAGGGACCTCAGTTTTTTTGTTTGTTTGTTTTGTTTTTCAATTTTTGTAGAGACAGGGTCTGGCTATGTTGCCCAGGTCAGTCTCTAACTCCTGGGCTCAAGCAGTTCTGCCACCTTGGCCTCCTATAGTGCTACGATTACAGGCATGAGCCACTATACCCAGCCAAAAAACTCGGTTTTCAAGGGGATCTTAAATCCACAGAGATGGAAGGAACAAGGGCTGAAAAGAAGGCCCTCTGGAAACAATTTCAACAAAGACTTGGGATCCTAGACCCCACCAGGCACCATTCTCTCCACCCACCAAATTCAGGAAAACCTGGAAGTGTCCCTGGAAGGTGTGAGGAGAAGCCCCAGCCAAGCAAAGGCAGAGTTCTAGGCAGAGACATTAACCCCAGCCCGATGTTCCCATCCTCCAGCTGAGGCCCACAGCAGAGAAGCTTTCCTGGACTCTCACGGCCTACCAGACCAGCAGGTGAGACAGCCAGATAGAACGACCAGAAAATGGTCAAGTGAGGCCCCAGCAAAAACATCCACCCACAGCCAAGGTCCAGGTGCAGGGCAGAGGCCTCAAACTCGTTAGACCAGCATGCCGCCACATGGTAAAACAGCCCCAGCCCTGGGGACGCGGCTCAGCCTCTCCGCTGTGCCAAGGAGCCAAGGGCGACCATGGAGGGACCTCATCCCTGACGCTTACCGTGACCTCGTACTTGACCTTGCTGCCCACATCCCGCTCAGACTGCATGGCGCTCTCACCCCTCACCACTCCAGAGAAGAAGAGTTGCTGGGGAATGGCCATCCTGGCATAGAGAGGTCAGAACAGAGCTGAGAAGATCTGGGGCCTGGCTGAATAGAGGCAGGGCCCTTGCCAGGGTTTGGAAGTGGAAACACTCCCTCCCTCCAATGGAGGTGCCCTCTTGGGCCAGGCTCACCCTGCAATGGACAGTGGCAGCTCAATGAAGACGCGGGCTCGTGCAGAAACTAGATGCAGCTCCTGCTCACTGATCCTGGAAAGTGGGCAGGGGCAAGTGTGGGCATCAGGCACGGGCACCTCCCAAGGGGTTGGATGCGGCCAGTATGACTGCCCCCACCTCCCTCTCTGGCCCTGCCAGGCTTACGTGGCCAACAGCAGCTTGACCTCCAGTTCCGTGGTCTCAATGCTGATCCCTGAGGTGCTAAAGATGAGGTAGAAGGTGACCTAGGCCAAGGGTGAGAAGAGATTCGAGTCAGAGGTGGTCTACAGGCTTATAGAGGGGCCACTCACACAGGGATAAGGGCAGATATGCCAACCTGGGCACCTCTCTTCATGGGGTTCCCCAGCTCACACTCAACATGGGAGGCATTCTCATTGGACAGGCAGAGTGGCTTCTCCTGGAATGGGAGAGAAGGCGAGGTCAGTGTGGGTGACTGGAGCCCCTCAAGACCCCACCCCATCCTGCCCCCAGGTCCTCACCGCAGGGTCCAGGGCCCGGACTCCTGAGTAGTGCAGTGAGGCAGGAAGCATGACCAGGAGCTGGGCTTCATGGGCATCATCTCCATCAGCCTGGGGCTGGGCTGGGTCCGATGGCAGGTTGGTGACCATCAGCTCCAGGCCAATGACCGGCTGCCCACTCAATGCAAACAGGGCTGTTGTTCCATCTGCATCCCTGGAGAGTCAGACCCCACTCCCGCTAAGTTCTGAACATCTCCCCCAACATTGCCCCTCCTGGCCAGCTCCCCTAGCACCTGCCTTCACTCCCTGAGCCTCTCCTCCCACTCCAGGTCCCCATCACACCGGTCCAAGCCTCAAGCCTCTGTACACACGACTGGGAGTCAGGGGACCTCCGTTCTCATCTCAGTTCCAGCATTATTTTCCTTGGGCAAGTAACTTAACCTCTCTAGGCCTCAGTTCTCCATCTATAAAATGAGACTAATAATTCCTACCTCACAGAGGTCTGAAGACTAACCAATGAGATATATGTAGACTGACTGCATATGATTAGTGTACCGTGAAGGATTGCTATTCCTTGCCATGGGAGCCCCCAGGGTCCCATCACTGACCCTCATCTCAGTATTTTTTTTTAAGGCGGAGTTTCGTTCTTCTTGCCCAGGCTGGAGTGCAATGGCACGATCTTGGTTCACTGCAATCTCCGCCTCCCAGGTTCAAGTGATTCGCCTGCCTCAGCCTCCAAAGCAGCTAGGATTACAGCCATGCGCCACCACGCCCAGCTAATTTTTATATTTTTAGTAGAGATGGGGTTTCACCATGTTGATCAGACTGGATATCTTGAACTCCTGGCCTTGAGTGATCCACCCACCTCGGCCTCCCGAAGTGCTGGGATTACAGGCGTGAGCCACTGCACCCGGCCCCTCAGCTCAGTCTCCTAAGTCATCCGCAGGTCCTCTTCCACCTCCTGCCCTCTCTGCCGGCTCAGCCCCTCCCTCTGACTGGTCCTCCTGAGGGGGCTTTCTCTCATTCCTTGAACTCTGGCCCACCCACCCCTCCCCCCTCCGGCTCTCTGCCCCCCTCACATGGGCAGAGGCTGGAATTCCGTGTCGCTGACCCGGGCACAGAAGCGGGCACGGACCAGCTGCAGATTGCTCTGGCAGATCTTGTCTTCACCACAGCCTTGCTTCAGGAAGTGGATCTGGGGAGAGGCATGAGATAAGAGGCATTCCTAGGGGGCGAGGCAGGAGGCAAACCTGTCACCACAGCATACGGTGGGTTAGAGTATCACAGGATTAAACAACCTGTGCTCCACTCTCAGACTTGCTGCTTACTAGCCGTGTGATCCTGAGCTACGTCCTCTCCTCTGGAGAGGAGTTAAACAATGGGAGCACTACCATGCCATGGTAGAGACTAGCAGCAAGTCAAGAGCTGGCCACACTGCCCCAGCTTACGTGCGTGTAAGTGAGGTCCAGATTTAGAACACGAAGAGAAGGCAAGGGCACCCCTTCTGGTCTGGCCATAAAAGCCATGCAAGGGGCTTCATGTCCCCGCTTCCAGCTGAATGGGATGAAAGTGACTTCAAGGGCTTGGAGGCCGCATTTAAAGATGACAGAATCCCATCAATCTGAGCCCCAGACTGACAACATGGAGTAAAGGAGCTCTGTCCCCTTGACTAGGAACACATGGTCATTTGGGCACCTAGAGATATGAGGAATTACTGGAGTAGCAAAGGTGAAGGAGCTCTGTGACCTATGAGTGGGTGTCATTGGGGAGGGACCATGATCTTTGCCCTCCCCCCTCCTCCTCCTGCGCTAAACCAGAACTCATGCTCACCTCTGCTCGCTGGGTGCTGGGCTGGTGGGCATTGAGGATGGGGGCCACTGGGGGCAGCCCCTGGCCAGGAGCCTGTCGCCGGAGCCGAGGGGTCTGCAGACTGTAGGACAAGGTCACTACAATGGCCCGAAGCTTGTCTTTGACGTTTTCCTAGGAAGAGGAAGGGCTGTTCCTCACTGGAACAGTCCCCAGGCCTGAGCCCTGCTCAGTGCCCCGGCTACGCCTAGGACCAATTCTAGAAAGCTTAGGGAGATGAAGGAGACAGCTGGAGAACTCAGCAAGGAGGAGGGAGAAAGATGGGTAGGGAAGAGAGGAAACCCAGGATTCAGGGCTTTGAGGACCAGGTATGATGATAAAAGCTGCCATCTCCTCCTCCAGGGAGTGCAGAAATGACAGGAGAGGGCAGCAGGTGAGGAGGAAGTGAGCTCAGAAGACAGGTTTCCCACGTGTCTAGGTCTTAGAAAAAGGCACGTGTGTGCTCAGGAAGAAGCAGCTAAGAGGAGTCATGGAAAAGAGACGGTGCCATGACAATGACCCTCAGAAGCCAAGGGGTCAGTGTCCACCTGAAGCTGAAACATGGCGTCTCCACAGACTCGGTCATGCTGGTGCTTCAGCCACACCGTGCCCGAGGCCTGGTGCTTGGGTTCATCTGGGCTACGGCTCAGGAAGTTCACACGGGGAACCTGGCCCCGGAGCCTCCGGTCTGTGTCCCCGTCTAACACGTAATCCAGGGCTGCCATGTGTTGGGAGAGAAGGAGCCGCTGGAGCCGAGGAGCTGCTCCAGCTTACCCCATCCCCAGGGTGCTCTTCTCTCCACTTTGAAATGAGCCTCCTCTCCAGGAAACCCAAAAGGGTCAGCCACAGGAGGGGGCCGCACTCACCCACAGTAGGGTTGTAGCTGCTGGGGACTGCAATGTAGCTGAAACAGACCCTTAGGTCCACACTGCGGGGGCAAAGGGTGGCTCCTGAGCCAAAGGAGGCTGATGGGCCATGGCCCCCACCCCCACCCATCTGTCACATCCCCATCCCAGCCCCAAACTGCGGAGATAAAGGGATCAAGGGGAGGGCAGGAGAAGCCACCAGGGTCCAGGTGCCCCTCTATCCCGCCTCACCAGACTGAATGGCCGCCGGCACAGTTGGGCTGCTCCAGGTCGATGCTTCGAGGAGCAATAGTGACCTCATGGGAGACATGGAGGACGGGTCTAGCCCTGGGATTGGAGAGTCAAAGGCACAAGAAACATGAGAACATGAGGCTGGAAAACACTCTTAAGCATCAGATTTGACCCTGGGGTGGGGGTCAGAGTCACAGGGAGGGGCTCATGGCCTCAGGGAGGGAGAAGGCAGTGGGGGGCTCACCTGAAGAGCACAGCGGTGTCAGCCAGGGAGCCCACCAGCAGGTCAGGGTATTGGTTCCCATCCATATCCAAGTTGCCTGACAGGGAGTAGCCGAAGCTCTTGATGCCCACAGCCTCGCCCTCCAGCACCTAGAGAACCGGCTGTCAGCCTCCCCCAGTCCCACCTCCCACAGGCCTCGGCCTCCCCTAATGCCTCTGCCACGCTGATTCCACCCGCACACCCACTCCCTCATCCCAGCGACTCCCTTCACCTGTGAAGGTTTGGCGACAACGCCCAGGCTGCTCCCATGGTAGATGAAGACTTTCCCATCCCCATCAAAGGGGGCACCCACTGCAATATCTGCAGGGCACAGGGAAAAGGCAGTCATGCTGGCTGGGAGTACAGACCAGGTCCAGGCCCCAACTCTCCCCCATTCACTCAGGTCTGTTTTCCATTTTATTGGGAGGCTACAAAATCGCAGGCACTCTACGTACATCGTCTTCAACCCTCTTGGCCACTGCCCGCAGATATTACTAACGCAAAAAGGTTAGGTAACTTGCCAAGGTCAGAAAACTGGGAAATGGTAAAGCTCAGAGGTAAGCCCAGGGACCCTCTCTGCCTGGGTCCTCAGAAGACCACGCTCTAACCTCTGAGAGGCTCCCCTATCCCTCCTTGGGACCCCTCCCTCCCCTGAGCCTTTCCAGTTCCCAGTCACACCTGGAAAGCCATCTTGGTTGAGGTCCCCCAGGACAGCCAGGCTGATCCCAAACATGGAGTCAGGGGAGCCGCAGAGCCGGAGAGGGGAGATTCCAGTCCAGTGGCCCCCCTGGTTCAAGTACACATACACGGCACCCCCCAGCTCTTCTTGGCGCTCAAAGAAGTAGGGGGCACCCACTATCAGGTCTGGCCAGCTATGGAGAGAGGGAAACATTCAGTGTGGGTCCTCCCTGGCCAGAGGAGCCGGCAGGAGGTGCCAGAGGCCACTCATACCTCCTGGACCCAGCCTCCCTCAGGTGGCACAGCCCTGCACCCACTCACCCATCACTGTTGAGGTCAGCCACAGCCAGTGAGTAGCCGAAGCCGGAGGTCAGGCGCTCCCCAGATAGCATAGCCTCGGGCACCAGGCGACTGGCGCTGTCCTTGCGCAGGATGACCACGGCACCCTTGTGGTTGGCACGGGGAGCCCCAGCCACAAAGCTCAGCTCTTCTGCACGCACCAGACCTTTCCCCGAGTCGATAGAGAAACCTGGGGGAAGGGTGACTTACCCCTGAGTCTTCACCCCAAGCCTCAGAAGCTGGGGTGTGTCACAGCTCCCCCAGCCCCTGCCCCCTTCCCCAAGTTACGAGCAGAAAGATAGGTTCCCCCCCAAGTCATCAGCACCAAGCTGGATGGCTCTTCCTCCCCGCAGGGCCTGGCAGCCCCCCACACCCACCAGGTCCACAGACAAGCTTGGCACAAAAAAAAGCAGTGAGGTCAGCCTCAGGGACGGGGCAGGAGAGAGAAAGGTGATGGCTGAGAAAGCCAGGAGCCCAGGCAAGAGGCTGAGAACAGCGGCCCCACCCTGCCCACACCCAGGGAGCTAGAGGAGAGGGCCAGTCCCTCTCAGGCCCCAGGCCCACCCAGTGCACCTCTTTCCCCCCAACTGCCTCATCCTGGCAGGGAGGGGAAGTCTTCGCATGGATGAGGGGGAGGCAAGGGGGAGTGAGAGAGAGCCTGCTTCACCCAAACATCTCCCAGGCCTGGTTTCCTCCTCCTCTGCAGAGGGATGCAGATGAGACAATGAGAGGGACTTACCAACAACACTAGCCCTTTCTTCAGTATGTGCCCACCATCCATCCCTCAGGGAAAGTCCCCCTAGAAGGCAGGACTGTCCTTCCCAGGATATCCTCAGCCCTGGCCCTCTCACTCCACCTGGATCTTCCTCTATGGAGACCCCTGGCTCACAGCCCCAGAGGCCATCACCCCTGGGGCCTCCTCTTCTTAGGCCTGGTCACTGGACCCAGCTCTTCTCTGCAATTTGGGCCCAATGTGTGTCTCCCTGGGTGTGTGTTGGGGAGGAGGAGATTATAAGGTAGCAGAGGTCGAGGTCCCTGGGGAAGGAGGGGAGGCTGGGCCACACCCCTAGAGTCCAGGAGGTGGGAGCTTACAAACCTAAGTAGCTATTCAGGGCCAAGTCTCCGGCTGGTCCTGGGAGCCGGTCAGCAGGGTCCAAAGTTTTATACACCAGCTGGTCAGGGTCTGAGCTATCAATGTTGGTCACAAAAAGCAACCCTGTGGGGGGCGGGGGGAGACACCAGGGAGGGGACATCCAGAGGAGGGGCCACAGAGTAGGGAGACAGAGCCACAGAAAGGCCAGAAAAGGGTGAAAAAAGAAGAGGTAGAGAGAGAAAACAAGAGAGAAAAGAGACCAGAGGGATCACAGCCAGACAGAAAGCCAGACAGGGTGAGAGACAGAAACGGAGACAGAAGGATGGGAGCATGGAGAGGGAAGACAAGAGAGAGGAGCAGAGGATTAGAGCAGCTCTGGGCCGGGAGGGGTCCCTACCAAAGTAGCTGTTGGCAGGGACCGGGATGAGGCGGGGGTCCTGCTGCTTCTCACCCCCCGCCTCGTAGGGCCCGTCGTCCAGGTGTGCCAGGTCCGCTGAGCCCTGCACACAGAGCTCCACCCTGGCCGTGCCTGCAAGGACAGTCCTGTTAGTGCCAGGGGCAGGGCACGGGGAGCACCCCTCAGGCCGGACACTGAGTTAGACAGGCACATGGGGAAGCCCCTCCTCTTCTTTCCAGCCCTCTCTCCACCCCCTCCCCAACCCAGGCTTCCTGGGGTCCCCCAGTCATGGCATCACACTCACCGAGTGTCAGCTCAGCCAGCAGCAGCGTGCGGAGACGGGAATGGCAGTGATGAGGTGTGGGCTAGTGTATTGGAGCATGCAGGCCCCAGCTGCAGGCCCAGTGTGCACTTGGGGTTCATGCCAGCATGTTGAGGAACACTTGGCCATGCAAGGGAAAGGAGGTACCCCCCACATTCGCGTGTGCACTAGCTCAATGGGGTGGAAGGCATGGCAGTGCCCTGGGGCCATACATCAGTGCACATGTGGTCATGCTTGGCCATGTGCTGTCCCCAGCCCTGTCTCAGGTGAGAGGAGCTTTTGGTTCCTTCTCCCCTCCCCGAGGAGTGACTCACCCTTCCAATTATAGGTTCCTGGGGCCCCAAAGAGGACGTAGTGACTATCAGGGGAGAAGGCAGCAGCTGTGCCCTGCTGGCAGAACCCAAATTGTTCATGGCCTTGGGGGCGCCCCTCACAGAACTTCCATTCCCCACCATCCAACTCATCCCGGATGGCCAGGTCCTGGCTTAGCACAAAGCAGCGACCAATCATATCCCGAGTCTCCAGGATCTGGTCCACTCGCTGCCTTGCCTCGTATCGGTGTGCACAGGTCTGGGGGAGGAAGGGATAGGGATCATTTCACTCTGTGAGCCAGGGACCTGCTGGAAGCATGCTGCCTACATACAGCGGTTTGGCAGATACTGATATGCGTGTGCTCACACACACACACACGCACACATGCACACACACACCCCCATGCCGGAACCACTCAAGCACCATTACCCTGCCAATGTTATGAAGGTCCCTGCACAGCCCAGCATTGTGTCTGCACCTACTTCTTGCCCTCAAAGGGAGATGTCCTTGCTCCACATTCTCCTGGAGCCAAAAGACACTGCTAGGCCACCACATAGGATGTGTGTCTCCCCAGTCATGTCACAGTCCTCCAGAATGCCAAGCCTGGCCCCGTCCCCGGACCTTTGCTGCTGTTGTTGCTGCTGTTGTTGTCGTCGTTGTTTGAGATGGAGTGTTGCCCTTGCTGCCCAGGCTGGAGTGCACGATCTCAACTCACCACAACCTCCGCCTCCTGGGTTCAAGTGATTCTCCTGCCTCAGCCTTCGAGTAGCTGGGATTACAGGTATGTGCCACCATGCCCAGTTAATTTGTTGTACTTTTAGTAGAGATGAAGTTTCTCCATGTTGGTCAGGTTGGTCTTGAACTCCTGACCTCAGGTGATCCACCCGCCTCGGCCTCTCAAAGTGCTGGGACAACAGGCGTGAGCCACCGCACCCAGCATCCCTGGACCTTTGTGACACCACCTCATCTGCAAAGAATTTCCTTTCCTCTTCACTCTCCAAGTATTACTTCTTTTTTTTTTTTTT
>PVKP010029041.1:0-29441 GCA_004027715.1 Plecturocebus donacophilus
GGCCAGGTTACCCATAAAGGGAAGCCTATCAGACTCACAGCAGATCTCTCAGTAGAAACTCTACAAGCCAGAAGAGAGTGGGGGTTAATATTTAACATCCTTAAAGAAAAAAACTTTCAACCCAGAATCACATATCCAGCCAAACTAAGTTTTACAAGCCAAGGAAAAATAAATTTTTTTGCGAACAAGCAAGAACTCACAGACTTCATTACCACCAGGCCTGTTTTGCAACAACTTCTGAAAGAAGCAGTATATACAGAAACGAACAACCAGCATCAGTTATCCTAAAAATTTATCAAAAAGTAAAGAGTATTACAACAATGAAGAATTTACATCACCTAACGGGCAAACAGCTACTTAGACTTAAATAACAGTATTAAATTCACATATATCAATATTAAGTCTAAACTTAAAGGGATTAAATGCCCTAATCAAAATGTACACTTAGACAAACTGAATAAAAAGTTAAAACCCATTGGTACGCTGTATTCAGACCTTTCTTATAGGCAAGGATACACAAAGACTTAACATAAAGGGATGGAGGTAGATCTACCAACCTAATGGAAAGGAAAAAAAAATCAGATTTGAACTTAAACCTGTTACAACAAATTTAATAAATATTTACAGAACCTACCACCCCATATCCACAAAACATATATTTTTTCAATATTATATCATACCTATTCTAAAAGTGATCACATAATAGGAAATAAATCACTTTTTAGTAATTGCATAAGCATTTCACAGATTTAAATGAAATCCTGAGCAATAGAGTAAGATTCTCGTTCTCTCTCCCTCCTTCTCTTTCTTTCTTTTTTCTCTTTATTCTACTTCTTTCTTTCTCTTTAAAAAAAAAAAAAAAAACTTCCCCTCTTTCTTTCTCCTTCTTTCTAAAAGAAAAAAAAAATGGCTTTGATGGAACTTTACTTTATAAAAGGAATCTCAAATAAGACTTTCTTAAAGTAAAGCCCAGCCATGGATCTCTACCATCAAAAAGCTATGATTTGGGTAAATTTTCTCTACTCTTGAGATTCCAAGATAAACCTGGGGCTTCCGGGCCTGTTAGAAAGTGACATTCTTTACTTACCATAGGTCAGAAACACTGTACAGGGACTGTATAGAAAAACTATTAAGTAAGTTATTCCAAAGGCTTCATTGGTTCCATAAGTAATGTTTGGTTCCTTAAAGGAAAGCAAACCATTTCCCCACAAATAATTTCCAAATTCTTGATAAATCAGGTGGCAAGAAACAAATACTTTCCAAATTTTGTTTATAGGAGTTTAATAAATTTTTAACAGCTGTCAATAGCTTTAAAGAAAAGTTTCAGGACTCTGAAAAGCAAAACAAAGGATCAGCAATGTTTTAAGCAAGAAGATAAAAAATATTAGTTCAATCTATGCAGTTTATTCCTCTTCTGCTTGATATTCATGAAAGTTTTAACTCTTCATGAGTCCTAAAAGTTTTTCCTCTATTCTGATGTCACAATCTCCAAAATCATCAGAAACTTGATTCAAGAGGACCTGTTAGAGTTTTACAGCTGATTATATAACCACATTTTAAAGATAACCAAAATAAGGCAAGAATTGTTAATGAATGACAAAATATTTTCGGGCAGCCTTAGTCAAAGACACAATTTACAAGAATTTTTTTTTTACCTGTATGGCACACAATAATTTAAACAAAACAGTTATGATTATGACTGATTACATACACTAAGTCATAATATAATTAGAGGAGTGATTTTGGAACACATACCAGTATCATACATATACAAATACAGCCCAAACAATACCAAACACCATTTCATATTTGACGATGATTCCTGTATAATTTTTATATCAAATAAGCCAAATTATGTTATTTTTGGATATCAGGGAACTTAATATCTTAAAGGATTAATTAGGTGAAAAATAGACATAATTTATGATTTGATTTTGAAAGTTTGTAGAATAACAAAGGTTTAAAACACTTGTCATTTATTTAACCAAAGTGATAACTCAAGGAATTTTAAAAAAGCAAAAACCTTCTTTCTTTGAGAGAGAATATTTAATTTTCCATACAAGAAACCCCAATAAAAATAGTATGAAGCCAATTAAATGTGTTTTTCAAAATTTTGTAAACTGTCTATAAAATTTGACTCTTAGTCATAATATGTAACTTCCATAAGCCTTTTATAACCTTCGTAACCCTTATTAAGGAATTGGTTAATACTTCAAGAAAACCTTGCTAATCTAACACGGGGGGTTATATGCTGGTCTTGCATCAGTATGCCTTTGACATTAGCTAGTAATTAAGAAAGAAACTGAACTTATTTTATATGTTTTTGTTTTTTTTTACTGTACTTTAGGTTCTGGGGTACATGTGCAGATCATGAAGAATTGTTGCATAGGTACACATATGGTAATGTGGTTTGCTGCCTCCATCCCTCCATCACCGACACCTAGCATTTCTTCCTATTTTATCCCTCCCGAACCCTCTCCATCCCCCTGCCGTCCCTCCCTTAATCTCCCCAACAGACCACAGTGTGTGATGTTCCCCTCCCTGTGTCCATGTGTTCTCATTGTTCAACACCCACCTATGAGTGAGAACATACAGTGTTTGATTTTCTGTTTTTGTGTCAGTTTGCTGAGAATTATGGTTTCCAGATTCATCCATGTCCCTACAAAGGAGATAAACACATCATTTTTGATGGCTGCATGGTATTCCATGGTGTATATGTGCCACATTTTCCTTGTCTGGTCTACCATCAATGGGCATTTGGGTTGGTTCCAGGTCTTTGCTATTGTAAGCAGTGTGGCTGTGAACATACGTGTGCATGTGTCTTTATAGTAGAATGATTTATAATCTTTTGGGTATATATCCAGTAATGGGATTGCTGGGTCAAATGGAAATTATATTTCTAAATCATTGAGGAATCACCACACTGTCTTCTGCAATGGTTGAACTAGTTTACATTCCCACCAACATTGTAAAAGTGGTCCTATTTCTCCACATCCTCTCCAGCATCTGTTGTATCCAGATTTTTTAATGATTGACATTCTAACTGGCATGAGGTGGTATCTCAATGTGGTTTTGATTTACATTTCTTTAATGACCAGTGATGATGAGCATTTTTTCATGCTTGTTGGCCTCATATATGTCTTCTTTTGTAAAGTGTCTGTTCCTATCCTTTGCCCACTTTTGGATGGGTTTGTTTGTTTTTTTTTTCTTGTAAATCTCTTTTAGTTCTTCACAGATTCCGGATATTAGCCCTTTGTCAGATGGGTAGATTGAAAAAATTTTTTCCCATTCTGTTGTTTGCTGTTCAATCTAATGATTGTTTCTTTTGCTGTACAAAAGATCTGGAGTTTAATTAGGTGCCATTTTTCTATTTTGGCTTTTGTTGCCAAAGCTTTTGGTATTTTAGTCATGTAGTCCTTGCCTATGCCTATGTCCCGAATGGTTTTGCCTAGGTTTTCTTCTAAGATTTTTATGGTGTTAGGTCTTATGTTTATGTCTTTAATCCATTTGGAGTTAATTTTAGTGTAAGGTGTCAGGAAGGGGTCCAGTTTCTGCTTTCTGCACTCTGCTAGTCCGTTTTCCCAACACCATTTATTAAACAGGGAATTCTTTCCCCATTGCTTGCTTTTGTCAGGTTTGTCAAAGATCAGATGGTTGTAGATGTGTGACATTGCCTTTAGGGCCTCTGTTCTGTTCCATTGGTCTATATCTCTGTTTTGGTACCAGTACCATGTTGTTTTGATTACTGCAACCTTGTAGTATAGTTTGAAATCAGGCAGCCTGATGCCTCTGACTTTGTTCTTTTTGCTTAGGATTGATTGTCTTGGCTATGCAGGCTCTCTTTTGGTTCCATATGAAGTTTAAGGTGATTTTCTCCAGTTCTGTGAAGAAGGTCATTGGTAGCTTGATGGCAATAGCATTGAATCTATAAATTATTTTGGGCAGTATGGCCATTTTCATGATATTGATTCTTTCTAACCATGAGCATGGAATATTTCTCCATCTGTTTGTGCCCTCTCTTATTTCCTTCAGCAGGGGTTTGTATTTTTCCTTGAAGAGGTTTTACCATCCTTTGTTAGTTGTATTCCTAGGTATTTTATTCTCTCTGTAGCACTTGTGAATGGGAGTTCACTTCTGATTTGGCTCTCTGTTTGTCTGTTATTGGTGTATCGAAATGCTTGTGATTTCTGCACATTGATTTTGTATCCTGAGACTTTGATGAAGTTGTTTATCAGTTTAAGGAGATTTGGGGCTGAGATGATAGGGTCTTCTAAATATACACTTGTGTCATCTGCAAATAGAGATAATTTGACTTCTTGTTTTCATAATTGAATACCCTTTATTTTTTTTTCTTGCCTAATTGCTCTGGCTGGCACTTCCAATACTATATTGAATAGGAGTGGAGAGAGAGGGCATCCTTGTCTAGTGCTGGATTTCAAAGGGAACGCTTCCAGTTTTTGCCCATTTAGTATGATATTGGCAGTAGGTGTGTCATAAATAGCTTTTATTATTTTGAGATATGTTTCTTCAAATACCTAGTTTATTGAGAGTTTTTAGCATAAATGCTGCTGAATTTTGTCAAAGGCCTTCTCTGCATCTATTGGGATAATCATGTGGTTTTCGTCTTTGATTTTGTTTATGTGGTGGATTAAATTTATAGACTTGCATATATTGAACCAGCCTGGAAAGAAGCCTACTTGATCATGATGGATAAGCTTTTTGATGTGCTGTTGCAATCAGGTTACCAGTGTTTTAGTGAAGATTTTTGCATGTATGTTTATCAGGGATATTGGCCTGAAGTTTTCTTTTCTTGTTGAGTCTCTGCTGGGTTTTGGTATCAGTATGATGTTGGTTTCATAAAATGATTTGGAGGGGATTCCCTCTTTTTGGATTGTTTGGAATAGTTTTAGAAGGAATAGTACCAGCTCCTCTTTGCATGTCTGGTAGAATTCGGCTGTGAACCCATCTGGACCTGGGCTTTTTTTGCTTGGTAGGCTATTAATTGCTACCTCAAATTCAGCCCTTTTTATTGGTCTATTCAAGACTTCAACTTCTTCCTGTTTTAGGCTTGGGAGGCTGCAAGTGTCCAGGAGTTTATCCATTTCTTCCAGGTTTAGTATTTTATGTGCATAGAGTTGTTTGTAGCAACCTCTGATGGTAGTTTGCATTTCTGTGGAATCAGTGGTGGTATCCCCTTTATTGTTTTTCATTGCATCTATTTGATTATTCTCTCTTTTATTAATCTGGCTAGTGCTTTATTTTGTTGATCTTTTCAAAAAGCCAGCTCCTGGATTTATTTCTTTTTGAAGGTTTTTCTGTGTCTCTATCTCCTTCAGTTCTGCTCTGATCTTAGTTATTTCTTGTCTTCTGCTAGCTTTTGAGTTTTATTGATGTTGCTCCTCTAGCTCTTTCAACTTGGATGATGGGGTGTCAATTTTAGATCTTTCCTTGTTTCTCATGTGGGCATGTATTGCTATAAATTTTCCTGTAGACACTGCTTTAAATGTGTCCCAGAGATTCTGGTACATTGTGTCTTTGTTCTTGTTGGTTTTGAAGAACATCTTTGTTTCTGCCTTCATTTCATTGTTTATCCAGTTAACATTGAAGAACCAGTTGTCAGTTTTCATGAAGTTGTGTGGTTCTGAGTTAGTTTCTTAATTCTGAGTTCTAATTTGATTGCACTGTGGTCTGAGAGACTGTTTGTTATGATTTCCATTCTTTTGCATTTGCTGAAGAGTGATTTACTTCCAATTATGTGGTCAATTTTAGAGCAGGGGTGATGTGGTGCTGAGAAGAATGTATATTCTGTGGATTTGGGGTGGAAAGTTCTGTAGATGTCTATTAGGTTTGCTTGGTCCAGGTCTGAGTTCAAGTCCTGGATATGCTTGTTAATTTTCTGTCTCACTGATCTGTCTAATATTGACAGTGGAGTGTTCAAGTCTCCCACTATTATTGTGTGGAAGGCTAAGTCTCTTTGAAGGCCATTTAGAACTTGTTTTATATATCTGGGTGTTCCTATGTTGGGTGCATAATATATTTAAGATCATTAGCTCTTCTTGTCACATTGATGCTTTTACCATTATGTAATGCCCTTTTTTGTCTTTTTTGATCTTTGTTGGTTTCAAGTCTATTATATCAGAGACTAGGATAGCAACTCTTGCTTTTTATTTTATTTTTTTATTTTACTCTCCATTTGCTTGGTAGATCTTCCTCCACCCCTTTATTTTGAGCCTATGTGTATCCTTGCATGTGTGATGGGTTTCCTGGATACAGCACACCAGTGGGTTTTGACTTTCTATCCAATTTGTCAGTCTGTGTCTTTTGATTGGGGCATTTAGCCCATTTACATTTAAAGTTCATATTGTTATGTGTGAATTTGATCCTGCCATTTTGATGGTAGCTTGTTGTTTTGCCCATTAGTTGATGCAGTTTCATCATTGTGTCATTGCTCTTTACCATTTGATATGTTTTTGGAGTGGCTAGTACTGCTTGTTCCTTTCTACATTTAGTGCTTCTTTCAGGAGCTCTTGTAAAGCAGACCTGGTGTTGAAGAAATCTCTGGGCAATTTCTTGTTCATAAAGGATTTTATTTCTCCTTCACCTATGAAGCTTAGTTTGGCTGGATATGAAATTCCAGGTTGAAAGTTATTTTCTTTAAGGATGTTGAATATTGACCCCAACTCTCTTCTGGCTTGTAGAGTTTCTGCTGAGAGATCTGCTGTGAGTCTGATGGGCTTCCCTTTGTGGGTAACCCAACCTTTCTCTCTGACTTCCCTTAACATTATTTCCTTCATTTCAACCCTGGTGAATCTGACAATTATGTGCCTTGGGGTTGCTCTTCTTGAGGAATATCTTTGTGGTGTTCTCTGTATTTCCTGGACTTGAATGTTGGCCTGCCTTGCTAGGTTGGGGAAGTTCTCCTGGATAATATCCTGAAAAATGTTTTCCAGCTTAGATTCATTCTCTCCGTCACATTCAGGTACACCTATCAAATGTAGATTAGGTCTTTTCACATAATCGCATATTTCTTGGAGGCTTTGTTCATTTCTTTTTACTCTTTTTTCTCTAATCTTGCATTCTCATTTTATTTCATTGAGTTGATCCTCAATCTCTGATATCCTTTCTTCTGCTGGGTTGATTCGACTATTGAAACTTCTGTATGCTTTGTGAAGTTCTCGTGTTGTGTTTTCAGCTCCATCAATTCATTTATATTCCTCTCTAACCTGTTTATTCTTATCAGCATGTCATCGAACCTTTTTTCAAGCTTCTTAGTTTCTTTGCACTGGGTTAGAACATGATCTTTTAGCTCAGAGAAGTTTGTTATTACCCACCTTCTGAAGCCTGTTTCTGTCAATTCATCACACTCATTCTCCATCCAAAATTGGTCCCTTGCTGATGAGGAATTGTGATTCCTTGAAGGAGGAGAGGCATTCTGGTTTTGGGTATTTTCATCCCTTTTTGCTGGTTTCTTCCCATCTTTGTGGATTTATCTACCTGTGGTCTTTGTGGTTGGTGATTTTCAGATGGGGTGTCTGAGTGGATGTCCTTTTTCTTGCTGATGAAGTTATTTCTTTCTGTTTCTTAGTTTTCCTTCTAACAGTCAGGCCCCCAGATGTGGGACTGCTGGAGGTCCACTCCAGACCATGCTTGCCTGAGGATCACCTGCAGTGGCTGCAGATCAATATGGGTTGCTGCCAGTTTCTTCTTCTATTATCTTTGTCCCAGAAGGATATCTGCCAGATATCAGCCTGAGCTCTCCTTTATGAGGTGTCTCTTTGGTTATACGGGAGTCGGGAAGCTGCTTGAGGAGACAGTCTGTCCCTTATAGGAGCTCAAGTGCTGAGCTGTGAGCTCCATTGTTCTGTTCAGAGCTGCTGGGTGTGTACGTTTAAGTCTGCTGCAGTGGAACTCATAACTGCCTTTTTTTCCCAGATGCTCTCTCCAGGGAAGATGGGGCTTTATTTATAAGTTCCTGTCATTCTGCTGCCTTTTTTCAGAGATGCCCCACCCAGTGAGGAAGTAGCCTAGTCGCAGTCTGCCGGCAGAGGCATTGTTGAGCTGCCATGGGCTCTGCCCAGCTGCTGTGTGAACTTCCTTGCAGTTTTGTTTATAGGGATATAGTTAGAACTGCCTCTGTAATGGCAGTCTGCCTCAGTAATGGCAGACTGTCTCTGTAACAGCAACTGCCGCAGTAATGGCAGACTGCCTCGGTAATGGTGGACTGCTTCAGTAATGGTGGACAGCCTCAGTATTGGTGGACTGCCTCAGTAATGGCGAATGCCCTTACCCTTACAGAGCTGGACCTTCCCGGGTCCAGCTGTGCTTGTTTTGAAACTCTCAATCCAGAGTGTTTCAGATTGCTGGTCTTTGTGGGGATGGGATCAGCCAAGCCAGATCACCTGGCTCCCTGTTTCAGCCCCCTTTTTTCCAGTTGAACAGGCAACTCTGTCTTCCAGGCATTCCAGTCACCAGTTGAAATGGCACCCAGATTTGTGTGAGTTTTTGTGCAGAGACCTGCTGCATTGGCTGAAACAGCCACGCTGGAGACTTAGGGGGCTTTTCTGCTCACGAATCTCCTGGTCTGTGGGCAGTAAAAATTCTTTTGGAAATGTGGTGATCACTCACCCTCTGCCTCTTTGGGGGGAACTGCAATCTAGAGCTGTTCCTACTTGGCCATCTTGGATCAAAATTATTTGATTCTTAGGTTCTTAAATGGAAATTTGGATTATTAGGGGTTTATATAGCAGTTAAAATAGATAATTAAAACTATTAGGTATAATAGAAACAATTCTATATACAGAGTAAATAAAGATGTATTTTTTATTTAAAAAGCTAAAAAGAGAATTTTTTTCTTTTACATTAGAGAAAATATTTGTATAGTTTAACAAAGAAAATATGTTTTTTTAAAGTAAATTGCCAATATAAATATATACATAGGAATATATATATATACTTATATTGGCAATTTACTTTAGAAAAAAACATATATATATATTTATTTATATATGACATATATATACATGTATGCTTTGTCATATATATGTATATATGACATATATACATAGAAACTTATAAATAATTTCCTTCTAATTTTAGTGAACTTCATCACAAGTATTTTTCCTCATTAATCTTCTATAAATCTTCTACAACTTGCTTAAAATTTTAGTTTTGTCATATATATATATGTATATATATCATATATGTATTTTGCCATATATATATATTTTGTCATATATCTATGTATATATGACAGAACTAAATTTTAAACAAGTTGTAGAAAGTTTATAGAAGATTAATCTAATGAGGAAAAATACATGTGATGAAGTTCACTAAAATTAGAAGGGAATTATTTATAAGTTTCTATGAATATTGAGCTATAATATTGAAATACAGTAATGCAAAGCCAGAGTCTTGGCCCCTGTGTCAGAACAACAGGTTTTTTTAGAGCATTGATCTGCTTTTAAGTTTAATAATTTTAAGAGGTTGTTAAAGGCTTATGAAAATTTTAACTTGTGTGATCGAAGTTGACATAGTTTAAATGGATTTCTTTATAAGGTTCTATTAAAATTAGCTTCCATATTGATAATACACTAATATAAAAGTAAATTTTGATTTTCTCATTTGCATAAGAATTTAATGTAGTATTAATAAAACATAAAAGATTTGTTTAAGTTTTGAGTAAATGACAGAAAAGGCAGGGAAGAGTTTGCATCATACTGTCTTTATTAGAATTCTCAATTGGAAACAGTCTCTTCTCTATCAATGAATAAGTTTTTAGTTTATGAAATCTTTACATAATAATGTTTGCAAAATAAATGAATTATATGCAATGATCTGTGGTCCTATTTTAATCATGTATTTTAGATCTTTCTTATTTTAACATTATTTTAAATATTTAATATTTGACATACTACCAAAAATTAAATTTCAATTTCTAAAATTTAGTCTTCTTGACCCAAACTAACTTGAACATAACAAGAACCCCTCGATGAACAAGAGCGACATAGTACACTTATTCAGCATGTTAAAATCGTATGTAAAGCCTTGTCGATTAAGAAATGATGGTTGGCCGGACATAGTAGCTTCCACTTGTGATCCCAACACTTTGGGAGGCTGAGGTGGGTGGACCATGAGATCAGGAGATTGACACCATCCTGGCTAACATGATGAAACTTAGTCTCTACTAAAAATACAAAAAATAGCCTGGCGTGGTGGTGTGTGCCTGTCGTCTCAGCCACTCAGGAGGCTGAGGCAGGAGAATTGCTTGAACGCAGGAGGCAGAAGTTGCAGTGAGCCAAGATTGCACCACTGCACTCTGGCCTGGGAGACAGAGCAAAACTCTGTCTCAAACAAACAAACAAACAAAAAATAGTGTTCAACTTTCTTTGAGTTAATTTACATAAATGTGTTTTCAACATGTGATCCAAAATTGTAGGAAATTCCTAAATTTCTGATATGTCTTGATATATGTCATCAGTCATAATTATCATTATTATAGTAAATTGTTGTATGGCACAGAAATAACCAAATTTAGTCTTAAATTATGTCTTTAACAACGGCTATTTTAAGCCTTTTGTCATCCACAGATAATTATGGTTTTTCTTTAATTCCTCTCAAAATGGAGTTTATAATCACCTTCAGTCCAAAATTTTCTTTTTCTTTGAGAAAATTTGTGAAAAGGATCTGTCAATTATTCATGAATATAGGTTTCTGATAACTTACATGGAACTAAACTGATAGAAGACTGTGATGCTTTTTATAACATTTTGTGTAAAATGTTGCTGATTCATTTTATATTTTGTTTTCTAGAGTCAAGCAAACGTTTTTCTTTTGAAATATGTATAGTTTACAGCAATTGAGTAAAGTATATTTTGTGAGAAAAATTGAAACCTTTACCTTTCTCTCTACCTGATTTTTCCAAAATTTGGAAACTATTCATAAATATTCTTATATTATGCCAATCTAGTTATCTAAATTTGTTCAATGAAATCTGAGTATTTTTGTAATAAAACACAATTGAAAGCACTGATTATTTTATCAACACTTTAAATAGAATGGCTTATTTTCCCATGCTAATGAACAGACTGCTTCGAGAAAATGAGATTGACTTTAATTCAAGAAATTTTCTCTGACCTCTTTTTAGGGTTTAGGAGAGCTGTAGTGCAGGCACTGAGGCTAGATGGTCACTTCAGCTGACTTCAATCACTTGGATCCACTGTGCTCCACCCCTCAGGCAAGGGGAAGTGGAGCTGAGTTGTTGTGGGAGCCCAGGCAATTGTTTCTGGGCACTGAGAGAAGCAAAACTCCATGCAGGACCTGCGGTAGTGTCTGGAGGGTGTACCTGCAAGCCCCAAAGTCCCAGAAGGAGTGTTAAGCGCTCTTTTAGCTTTGCCATCTGTGGATATCTTAAGTGTTTGACAGCTTGGTAAACCCTCGGTTTTTTCACAAGGACAGAGAGTCAGTGTGACAGCCTTCTGTATCCTGAGCTCGTGTCTGGTGTCCAGAGAAAATCAGATCATATGAACAAATTGAAAGATAGTAAATGCAGGGGATTTTACTGCCAATGGAAGTGACTCTCAGTGGGAAGGAAAGCTGGAAAGAAGATTGAGTGGTAAGGTATTCTTCCCCTGACGTCTGGTCATCTCTGTCCAGACTCTTTTCCAAAGTCCTGCCATCAAGCGGTCCCTCTGATGTTAAGCTGCTTCTCTGTGTTGCCCAACTCATTCCCCTCTCAATGTTTGGCCACTTCTCTCTCCTGGCCTGATCCTGGGAGTTTTTATGGGTACAGTATGGGGGACAGGGAAGGCAGTGGGTGGTTTTGGAAAAGGCAATGTTCAAGTGGAAAAACAGGAATGCATTTTCTCACATTAGACTGCTGTTCCAGGCTTAAGACTGGTGACTTTTCCGCCTAGAAATTATCTGCCTCCTGTCTCTATCAACTTGACTTTATAGAACCAATAAAAAACCCTTTGAAAAAACTGGCCTGTTACCATATCTACATTGTTTCTTTATAAGTTTCCTAATCTTGCAGTAAGTGAAAAATATCACTTCCTTACAATCCCAGGACACTCAAGGTATTTTGGGATCTTGAGCAGAGATAAACTCATTCAAATTATACAGGCATTCCAGGTGCAGTCTCAAGGTAAATTCTTGACTTGGCTTCACAACCTTCAGAGACTTTTAAACGTCTAATCTGAGATTCTTTATGAAAAAGTTTCACCAAAGTCAACTTAAAACTTATATAATCATTCAGCATTCTTTTTGCACTTTATGCAAATAATCAGGCCATGTATAATACTAAATCTTATTTTGCAAGTAAATTGGTCCTACTAAGATTCGACTTTGGTAAAAATGGGGAACTGGAAAGAGAAGCACTATGTTTCAGAAGAAAACTATAGCACACCTTTAATAGTAGGTTGGTGCAAAAATCATTTCAGTTTTTGCTATTAAAGTTAATGGAAAACCTGCAATTATGTTTGCACCAACCTGTTAGATTCCAGTTCTGACCATTGCTTTTGAGATTTTATTACTTTCATACAATTTTAACTAAATTCTGAATTACTTACTGGCTACATCGTGGCTTTGAAGAAGAACCAGGTTTTAACTGTCACACATTGAAAAAAGATATCCATTCATTCTAGTGAATTACATGACAATCCTTTCTGGAAAGAATATAGCATGCACACTCAAAAATAATGCCTTAGGTATTCCTTACTCCAGCCAAATTGACGTCTGAAATTAACTATCACAGGTGCTTTCAGAAGATTTACTCAGGCTCAATCTAGATCAATTAAATTATAATCTCTGAAGCCTAGTTCCTGGGCATTAATATTTTTATTAAATCCCTTGGAGTAAGTCTCATGTACACCCAAAACTGAAAATCACTACATCTAAGTAAGTCTGCAAATTTATCAAAATTGTTTATTTTCCTAGGTCCCCAGCGTTCTCCTTCTCTAGGTCCTTATGGTTACCTGGTAAACAACCAGATAAATTAATTTTGGAATAAACAATCTAAAAATGAAACTCAAATGGTAAAAATTATAGCACTGTGAGATCAGGCTATGAAACTTACTGATACATCCTAAAGCACTACACATTAGACTTTCATAGCTCAGTTACTTTTCTGGTGCTTCTTAATCTTGTCATCCAGAGGAGTGAATATCTTTTCTGTCTATGTTTAAGTCCCCAGGCCATAAGGAAAATAACTGGTAAATCACATTGTTCTTCTCTAATACAAAGGAGGTATCCTCTGTTCCGGAGTTGTTCTGTCTAAGGCAGTTGCAAACATTTTTTAATAGACTTTATTTTTGACCAGCTGTGTGTTCAGAATAAAACTGAGCAAAAAATACAGAGATTTTCTATTAAATTTATAGAAAATAAATTATAAAATTTATAGAAAATCTCTGCATTTTCTTGCACCCTCATATGCATAGCTTCCCTCCATTATCAACATCCTCCATCACAGTGGTACATTTGTAACAACTGATATACCTACACTGACACATCATTATCACCCAAAGTTTATATTTTACATTAAGGTGTCGTACATTCTACAAGACTTGACAAGTATATAACAACATGTATCCATCTTTATAGTATCATAGAAAGTGTCTTCACTTTCCTAAAAATTTTCTTCTTTGCCTGTTTCTCCCTCTCTCCCTGAAATCCTGGCAAAACTGTTTTTACTGCCCCATTAGTTTTGTGTCTCCAGAATGTCATACAGTTGAAATCATACTTCCTTTTGGACTTTTCAGATGATTTTTGTTGTCGTTGTTTTTTTGAGACAGAGTCTGGCTTTGTTGCCCAGGCTGGAGTGCAATGGAATGATCTTGGCTCACTGCAACCTCCACCTCCCGGGCTCAAACAATTCTCCTGCCTCAGCCTCCAAAGTATCTGGGATTACAGGTGCCTGACACCACGCCCAGCTAACTTTTGTATTTTTAATACAGATGGGGTTTCACCATGTTGGTCAGACTGGTCTTGAACTTCTGACCTCAGGTGATCCACCCACCTCAGCCTCCCAAAATGCTGGGATTACAGGCATAAGCCACTGCACCTGACCTTCAGATCATTTTCTTTTCCTTAGTGGTATGTTTTCAAAGTTTTCTCCACTTTTTTCATGTCTTGATCATTTCTTTTTAGTACTTAATAATATTTCATTGTCTGAATGTACCACAGATTTTTTATTTGTTTAATTAATTTTGAGTTGGAGTCTCATTCTGTTGCCCAAGCTGGAAGGCAGTGATGCAATCTTAGTTCACTGCAACCTCTGCCTACCAGGTTCAAGCAATTCTCCTGCCTCAGCCTCCTGAATAGCTGAGATTACTGGCAACTGCCACTACACCCAGCTAATTTTTGCATTTTTAGTAGAAGTGGGTTTTCACCATGCTTGCCAGTCTGGTCTTTAACTCCTGACCTCAAGTGATCCACCCTCCTTGGCCTCCCAAAGAGCTGGGATTGCAGGCATGTGTCACTGTGCTCAGCTTATGCAGCTTATTTATTTATCCACCTACTGAGGGATGTCTTGATTGCTCCCAAATTTTGGCAATTATTAATCAATCTGTTATAAATAATTATGTAAAGTTTTTGTTGTGTATGTTAGTTTTCAACTTATTTGGGTAAATACCAAAATGTGCAATTGCCAGATGGTATGTGCTAAATAGACTGAATGTTTGTGTCCCCCGACAATTTATATAATATATTAAATTCTAATTCCCAACGTGATGATATTTAAAAGTGGGGTCTCTGGGAGGTGATTAGATCATGAGAGTGGAACCCTCAGAAATTGGATTAATATCATTATAAAAGAGCCCCCAGAGAAGAGTGTATGTTGGGTGAATGTGAGAAGAGATAGGCTAATGAGTACAAGCAGATAGATGGAAGAAATAAGTTCTAGTATTTGATAGCACACTAGGGTGACTATAGTTAACAACAGTATATTGTATGTTTCTAAGTAGCTAGAGGCAAAGATTTGAAATACTCCCAACACAGAGATGATAGTTGTTCAAAATGATTGCTATCTTACAAACCCTGATTTAATCATTGCATATCCTATGAACATATTAAAATGTCACAGGTATCTCAAAAGTATGTACAAATATTATGCATCAATTTTAAAACTTTGAAAGACTCTTGAGAGATTGCTTGCCCTTTCTGCCATCTGAGAACACAGCAATAAGATGGTCATCTATGAACCAGGAAGCAGATTCCTAAAATACACAAAAATATGCTAGCACCTTAGTTTCCGAACTATGAGAAATAAATACTTGTCTATTAGCCACACAGTATGAAACTCTATTATATCATCCTAGAAAGCCTGAGTATGGTAAAAGTAGGTATAATTTTGTAAGAAACTGCCTGTCTTACAAAGTGGTTGTACCATTTTGTATTCCCACCAGCAATGAACAAGAATTTCTTTTGCTCAACATCCTCACCAAAACTTAGTCAGTATCCCAGATTTTGCATATTTTAATAGGTGCATAATGATAACTTATTGTTTTAATTTGCAGTTTAATAGTAATAAATGATGTTGAGCCTCTCTGCATGTGCTTATGTGCTGTCTGTATATCTTCCCTGGTGATGTATTTGTAGAGAGGTTTCACCCATTTTATAATAGGTCGTTAGTTTTCTTATTGCTGAGTTTCAAAGGATATTTATATATTTTAAATAACAATTTTTATCATATACATTTTTCCAAATATTTTATCTTATTTTGTGGCTGACCTCTAATTTTCTTGTCATTGTCTTTTACAGAGCAGTTTTTAAGTGAGGTCCAGCTTTTGATGCTTTATCTGGAAAATTATTGCCAAACAAGCACATCTAGATTTTTTTCCTTTCTTTCTCTTTCTTTCTTTCCTTCCTTTTTTCTTTTTCTTTTTCTTTTTCTTTGTTTCTTTCTTTGTTTCTTTCTTTCTTTCTCTTTCTTTCTTTCTTTTTCTTTTCTTTCTTTCTCTTTTTCTTTCTTTCTTTCTCTTTCCTTTCTTTCCTTTCTTCTTTCTTTCTTTCTATTTCTTTCTTCTTTCTTTCGAGTTTCACTCTATCAACCAGGCTGGAGTGCAGTGGCACAATCTTGGCTCACTGCAACCTCTACCTCCTGGGTTCAAGTGATTCTCCTGACTCAGCCTCCTGAGTAGCTGGGACTACAACTATTTTTAACCCTTAATAATCCTAATTTCCAGTTAAGAACCTAAGAAGCAAGTAATTTTGAACTATTCCATACCAGTATTTGTAGTTGTAAATCATTTCATAATTTTTAGTAGGGATGGAGTTTCATCATGTTGGCCAGGTTGGTCTCAAACTCCTGACCTCAAGTAACCTGCCCACCTCTGCCTTCCAAAGTGCTAGCATTACAGGCATGAACCACTTTGTCTGGCCTAGGGTTTCTCCTATATTATCTACTAGAAACTTTATAGTTTTGTGTTTTACATTTAGTGCTATAATTTATTTTGAGTGAATTTTTGTGAAGGATGTAACATCTGAGTCTAGATTTTTTTTTTTTCACATGTGGAAGTCCAGTTGTTCTAGCATTATTAGTTGAAACATTTATCTTTGCCCTATTGTATTGCCTTTGCTTCTTTTTACTAAGACAACTGTTTATCAAAATAATTGTTTTTCCCAAGCTTTATTGAATAATAATTGCCAAATAGAAATGTTATATAATTAGACATACATTAAGCTTTGATATATGTATATACTGTGAAATGATTACCTGAATTGAGAAAATTAGCATATGCATCACTGCACATGGTGATAAGAACATTTAAGGTCTACTCTCTTAGCAAATTTCAACTATACAATACATTATTTTTAACAACAGTCAGCATACTACATGTTAGGTTACTAGAAGCTATTTATCAATAACAACCTGCAAGTTTGTACCCTTTAACCACTGTATCCCTAATTCCCATTCATTACCCCAGCAAACAACATTGTAAATTCTGCTTATTTCTATGATTTCATCTTTTTTAGATTCTACATATAGGTAAAATCTTGCATTATTTGTATTTCTATGCCTAGCTTTTTAAATTAGCATAATGTTCTTCAGTTTCATCCATCTTGTCCCAAAGGGGAGATTTCCTCCTGTTACTATTTTTTGCATACATTTCACTTCCTTTGGCTATAACTAAGGGTGAAATTGCTGAATAAGAGGGTAGTTATTTTACTAATTTTTGGAGACACTTTTATAGTGTTTTCCAGAATGGCTGTACCAATTTACATTCCCACAAACAATGTGCAAGGTTCCCATTTGTCCAAAGATTTACAAGTCAGATTTAATTAATCTAAAGAGCTTTTGTACAGCAAGAGAAACTTTTAGCAGACTAAACTGACAACCTACAGAATTAGAGAAGATATTCACAAACTATGCATCTGACAAAGGTCTAATATGCAGAATCTAGAAGTAACTTAAACAATTAACAAGAAAAAAAGACCAATAACCCCATTAAAAAGTGGGCAGAGGATATAAACAGACCCCCTTTAAAAAAATAAAAAGCAGCAAACATGAAAATGTGCTGGTTACACTAATCATCAGAGAAATGCAAACTACAGTGAGATACCATCTCACACTATTCAGGATGGCTTTTGTTATAAAGTTAAATAATAACAGATTTTAGAGAAGGTGTGGTGAAAAGGTATCACACACATGTATTGTTGGTGGTAATGTAAATTAGTCATGCCACTGTGGAGAGCAGTTTGGAGATTACTGAAAGAATAAAAATTTGAACTTCCATTTAATGCAGCAATCTCATTACTGGATATATTCCCAAAGGAAAATAAATTTTTCTTCCAAAAAGACACATGAACCTGCATGTTCATCACAACAATTTTTGCAATAGCAAAAACATGGAATCAAGCCAGGTATCCATTAACAGTGGGCTGGCTAAAGAAAAGGAAATAAATATGCGTCATAGAATACTATGTCACCATAAAAAAGAACAAAATTGCTTTCTTTGCAGCAACATGGATGCAACCGAAGGCCATTATATCAACCAAACTAATGCAGAAATAGAAAAGAAAATACCACATGTTCTTATAAGTGGGAGCTAAACATTGAGTAGATAGACATAACGATAGGAATGGTAGACACTGGGATATGGAGGGGGACAAGGGCTGAAAAACTACCTATTGGATACTATGCTCACTCCCTGGGTGATGGATGCAGTCATACCTCAAACTTCATCATTGTGCTATATACCTTTATACTGCACATGTACCCCCTGATTCTAAAATAAAAGTTGAAAAAACAAAATCCCTCTTTGCCCACATCCTCACCAATATTTATTGTTTTTTGTCTTTTTGATGATCGTCATTCTAAGAAGCATGAGATAGCATACGATTATCATTTTAATTTACACTTCCTTGATAATTCGGGATGTTGAACATTTTTTCACATACCTACTGGCCATTTGTACTTTTTGTTTTGACAAATGTCTATTCAGTTCCTTGGCCTATTTTGTAATCATGTTATTTGTTTTCTTGTTACTGAGATGTATGAGATCCTTACATATTTTCATATTAACCTCTTAACATTTGTATGGTTTGACAACATATTATCCAATTCTGTAGGTTTTTTTGTTTACTCTGCTGATTTTTTTTTTCAATGCATAAGCTTTTTAGTTTGATACAATCTAATTTGTCTTTTTTAGCTTTTGATGTCTGTGTTTTTGGTGCCATATTCAAACAGTAATTGCCCAGTTCAATGTCAATAAGCTTTCTCCCTACACTTTCTTTTTGTAGCTTTAAGTCTTAGGTTTAAGTCTTTGATACGTTTAACTTTTGTAAATCGTGTAAAATAAGATTCCAATTTCATTTTTCTGTATGTGGATAGCAAGTTTGCCAAACACCATTTATTGAAGAGATACTCTTTTCCCCGTTGTGTGTTCTTGAAAACTTTGTCATATATCAGTTGTTGATAATTGTGTCAATTTATTTTTCCACTCTTTATTCAGTTCCATTGGTTTATACATTTGGTTTTATGCCGGTAGCATAGTGTTCTGATTATTATAGCTTTATAGTATATTTAGAAATCAAGTAGTGTGATCCTTCCAACATTGTTATTCCTCTTCAAGGTTGCCCTAGCTGTTTTTGGTCTTTTGTGATTTTATACAAATTTTAGAGCTGTTTCACTGTATGTCAAAATTGTCATTACAATTTTGATAAGGATTGTATTAAACCTATAGATTCTGTTGTATAGCATAAAAAGTTTAACATTATGAATTATTCTAATCCATCAATACATCTTTCCATTTATTTATGGTTTCTTCAATTTTCCTTATCAATATCTTACAGTTTTCAGAGTACAGACCTTGAATGTCCTTAGTTAAATTTGTTTCTAAATATTTTATTCTTCCAATGCTATTAATGGGGAATTGTTCTTTTAATTTTCTGAATAGCTTATTGTTAATGTATAGAAATGCAACTGTATCCTATATGTCAATTTTGTGTCATATAACTACTACATTTATTAGTTCTAACAGTTTTTTAGTGGGGTCTGATTTTACATATATATAATCATGACATCTGCCTACAGAGACAATTTAATTTTTTAAAAATTAACTAATTAAGCTGCATCTCGAAGATTCTGGTAACATTGTCTTTTTGTTCTTATTGGTTTCAAATAATACCTTGATTTCTACCTTAATTTCATTGTTTACCCAGGAGTTATTAAGGAGCAGGTTATTCAATTTCCCTGTAGTTGTGTGGTTTTGAGTGAGTTTCTTAATCTTGAGTTCTAATTTGATTCTGTTATTGTCTGAGAGACTGTTAGGATTTCAGTTCTTTCGCAATTGCTAAGGAGTATTTTGCTTCCAATTATGTGATTGATTAATCTTTAAGTGTCATGTGGCACCAAAAAGAAGGTATATTCTGTTGTTTCTGGATGAAGAGTTCTGTAGGTATTGATGAGGTCCACTTGATCCAGTACTGAGTTTGAGTCCTAACTATCTTTGTTAGTTTTCTGTCTTGATGATCTGTCTAATATTGATGGTGAGTTGTTAAAGTCTTCCACTATTATTGTGTGGGAGTATAAGTCTCTTTGTAGGTCTCTAAAGAATTTGTTTTATGAATCTGAGTATTCCTGTATTGAGTCCACATGTACTTAGGATAATTAGCTTTTCTTGTTGAATTCATCCCTTTACCATTATGTAATGTCCTTTTTTTTTTTTTTTTTTTTTTTTTTTTTTTTTTTTTTTTTTTTTTTTTTTTTTTTTTTTTTTTTTTGATCTTTGTTGGTTTAAAGTCTGTTGTTTGTCAGAAAATAAGATTGCAACTCCTGCTATGTTTTGTTTTTCATTTGCTTGGTAAATTTTCCTTCATCTTTTTATTTTGAGCCTATGTGTATCTTTGCACATGAGATGGATCTCTCAAATACAGCACACCAATGAGTCTTGACTCTATCCAGCTTCCATTCTGTGTCTTTGAATTGGTGCATTTAGCCAATTAAAGTTAATATTGTTATGTGTAAATTCAATCCTGTCATCATGATGCTAGCTGGTTATTTTTCAGACTTGTTAATATAGTTGCTCCATAGTGTTAATTGGTGTTATTACTTCAGTATGTTTTTTGTAGTAGTTGTAATGGTTTTTCCTTTCCGTATTTAGTGCTTCCTTCAAGAGTTTTTGTAAGGCCGGCCTCGTGGTGGTGAATTCCCTCAACATTTGCTTGTCTAAAAAAGACTTTATTTCTCCTTCTCTTATGAAGGTTAGTTAGGCCAGTTATGAAATTCTGAGTTGGAAAGTCTTTTCTTTAAAAATGTTAATTATTGGCCCCCAATCTCTTCTGATTTGTAGGATTTCTGCTGAGGCATTCACTGTTACTCTGATGGGTTTTTCTTTGTAGGTGACCTGGCTTTTCTCTCTGGCTGCCCTTAACATTTTTTACTTCATTTCAACCTTGGAGAACCTGATGATATTTCTTGTAGTTGATCCTCTCATGGGATATATTACTGAGTTTCTTTGGATTGTTTAAGTTTGAATGTTAGCCTGTCTTGTTTGTTAGGTTGGGGAAGTTCTACTGGATGATATCCTGAAGTATGTTTTCCAGCTTGGTTCCATTTTCCCAGTCTCTATTAGGTACCTCCATCAGTCATAAGTTCAGTCTTTTTAGGTAATTTCATAATTCTTGGAGATTTTGTTTATTCCCTTTCATTCTTTCTTTTCTAGTCATGTCTGCCTGCATTATTTCAGCAAGATAGTTATCACACTCTGAAATTATTTCCTCTGCTTGGTCTATCCAGTAATTGATACTTGTGTTTGCATTGTGAAGTTCTCATGTTGTATTTTTCAGCTCCATCAGGTCATTTATGTTCTTGTCTAAACTGGTTACTCTGGTTAACAGCTGTTGTAATGCTTTTACATGATACTTAGTTTCTTTGAATTGGGTTAGAACATGCTCCTTTAACATACAAAGTCCATTAATACCCACTTTCTGAGGCCTACTTCTGTCAATTCATCCATTTCTGCCTCCACCCAGTTCTGTGCCCTTGCTGGAAAGATGTTGAAATCACTTGGAAGAGAAGAAGCACTCTGGCTTTTTGAGTTTTCAGGATTCTTTTGATCATTCTTTCTCATATTTGTGAGTTTCTCCAGTTTCAATCTTTGATACTGCTGACCTTTGGATGGGGTTTTTGTGGGGACATTTTGTTGATGCTGTTGCTGCTTTCTGTTTGTCTGTTTTCCTTTTAACAGTCTATCCCCTCTTCTTTAGGGCTGTTGCAGGTTGCTGGGGGTCCACTCCAGATTCTATTTGCCTGGATCCCTCCTGCCCCTGGAGGTATCAGTGATGGAGGCTGCAAAACAGCTAAGATGACTGCCTGCTCCTTCCTCTGGGATCTCTATTTCAGAGGGACACTGATCTCATGCCAATGGGAATGCTCCAATATAAGGTGTTTGGCAACCCCTCTTGAAAGGCATCCAGTCAGGGAACAGGATCTGGGACACCCTTAACTTAGCACTCTGGTTGTCTCTTGGAGAAGGGGGTGCACTGTGCTGGGGGGAATCTGACTCATCTGAACTGTCCAGATTAATCAGAGCCAGCAGGGGGAAAGACTAAGTCTGGTAATCTGTGGCTGCCCCTTTCCCCAGGGACTCAGTCTCATTGAGATTAGAGTTCTGTACCAAAACCCCTGGTTGGAATTGCTGAATTTCCTGCAGGGAGGCCCCTCTAGTGAGGAGGGTTGGGCCAGAGTCGGTCCTAAAAATGCAGTGTGGCCACAATCTGCCACAGCCACTGTGCTACATGGTGGAGAATTCCTCCTGGATCCAAACTGTCTAATCTCCCTGTCACTGGCAGGAAAAAAATCGCAGACTGGAGTTGCAGTGATGGCCGCTGCCCCTTTCCCCAGGAACTAATTGATCTTAGGTAGCAGACAGCTGCAGTGATGACAGGCACTCCATCCCAGAGGAGCTCAGTTGTCTTAGGCAGCAGGCAGCCACAGTGATGATGGCTTCCCCTCCCCCAGGAACTCAGTAGTCTTAGGCAGTCACCAACTGAGTGGCTATTGAGAACCTGTGTTTTCATTTTGTTTTACTTAAAAAATTTTTTTTATTTCTGTTTTAATTTATATTTGACCCTTTGGTGGTTTAGCTTCTACCATTGTGCTGTTTAATTACCATATATTTGTAAATTTTCACTTTTCCTCTTCTGACCTATTTTTTAAATTTTTATACCATTGTGGTTGGAAAAGTTACTTTATATGATTTTAATCTTCTTTAATTTTTTAAAACATTTCGTGACCTAACATATGGTCTAGTAGTGGAGAATGTTCCATGTGCACTTAGAAAGAATATGCATTCTGATGTTGCTGGATAGAATGTTCTCTATATTTTTGTTAGGTTTATTTGATCTAAGATGTTCGTCAAGTCCACTGTTTCCTTATTGATTTTTTGTGTGGCGGACTTGTCCATTGTTGCAAGTGAGGTATTAAAGTCCTCCATCATTGTTTTATTGTCATCGATTTCTCCCTATAGTTTTCTCAATATTATGTTTATATATTTAAATACTCCAATAATGGGTGAATACGTATTTACAGTTGCTATATCTTCTTGATTAATAGGCCCCCCTTATTATTATAAAATGACCTTATTGTGACAGTTTTTGACTTAAAGTCTGATATGGTTAGAATATTTGTCCACTATGAATCTCATGTTGAAATATGATCCCCAGTGTTGGAGGTGAGGCCTAGTGGAAGGCATTTGGGTCATGGGGAAGATTGTTCACAAATGGATTGTTGCCTGCCTCACAGTAATGAGTGAATTTTCACTCCATTAGTATATGCAAGAACTAGTTGTTTGAAAAGAGCATACCTTTATTCTCTCTCTTGCTCCCTCTCTTGCCATTTGACAGGCCTGCTTTCCCTTCAACTTCCACCCTGAATAGAGGCTTCCTGAAGGCCTCACCAGAAACCAAGAAGGTTTGTACAGCCTGCAGAACTGTGAGCCAAATAAATCTTTTTTTCTTTATGAATTATCCAATCTTAGGTATTCCTTTACAGCAATGCAAAATGGACTACTATAAAGTCTAATTTTCCGAAGTAAGTATAACTATTTTTGCTTTATTTCTTGGTTTTCATTTGCATGATATATTATTTTTAATCCCTTACTTCTAGCCAATATCTGTCCTTCAAGCTAAAATGAGTTTCTTGTGGGCTGCTGATATGGTTTGGATATTTGTCTTCTTAATATCTCATGCTGAAACGTGATCTCCAATGTTGTAGCTTGAGCCTAGTGGCAGGTGTTTGGGTCATGAAGGAAGATCCCTCATGAATGGCTTGGTGTCCTCTCTGTGATAATGAGTTCACACAAAATCTGATTGTTATAATGTCTGGGATTTCTACCTGCTCACCTTTATCTCTCTCTCACCATGTCACATGTCTTCTCCCCCTTCACCTACTGACAGAAATAAAACCTTTCTGAGACCTCACCAGAAGCCATGTAGATGCTGATGCCATGATTATACAGCCTGCAGAATTGTGAGCCAAATGAACCTCTTTTCTTTATAAATTACTGAACCTCAGATGTTCCTTTATAGCAATGCAAAATGGATTAATACAGCTGCATATAGGTAGGTCTTGTTTTCTTTGTCTGTTCACCCACTCTGTATTTTTTGATTGATTAGCTGACTTAATTCATTTACATTAAAGGATTATTGATAGGTAAAGACTTACTACTTTTTATTTATTGTTTTCTGACTTTTATAGTTTGTTTCTTTCTCTCTTGCTGTCTTTGTGATTAGATAATTTTTCTGTAGTTGTATTAGTTGATTACGTTGTCTTTTTCTTTTGTGTATCTACTATGGGGTTTTTTTTTTCTTTTGTGGTTACCATATGGTTACATAAAACATGTTATAGTTATAATGGTTTATTTTACAATGATAACAACTTAACTTTGCATAGAAAATGTCTATATTTTAACTTCTCCTTTCCCTACAGGTTATGTTGTTGGTGTCACAATTTACTTATTTTTATATTACATATACATTAATAAATCATTATAGCTATAGTGATTTTTAATACTTTTGTCTTTTCTACTAGTGTTACAAGTGATTTATACACCACTCTAACAGTGTTAGAGTGTTTTGAATTTGACTGTATTCTTACTTTTACAGAGGATTTTATACTTTTCTATATTTTCTTATTGTTACGTAGCAACCTTCTGTTTCAACTTGAAGAACTCAAATGTAGCACTTCTTCCAAGCATGTCTACAGTTAAGATATTATTTGAATTTTGTTTTGCCTAGAACAATCCTTATCTTTCTCTTCATTCTGACAGACTTGCCGGATATAGTATTCTTAGTTTTGAGAGGTTTTTTCATTCTTTGAATTGAATATATTTCTTCACTCTATTCTCTAGCAAAGTATCTACTAAAATTTTCTGTTTATTTTTTTTATGAGGATTTTCTCTTCTGGGATAAGTTGCTGGGAGTTTTTGCTGCTTTCAAATTTTCCCTTTGTCTTTTACTTTTGAGAATTTTATTATAATGATTTTTGGTGAAGATATATTTATGCTTGATCTACTTAGATTTATTTGAATTTCATGAATGTGTATTTCTTTTATACTTTCTCCAGATTTGGCACATTTTCTATAATTTTATTGAAACTAAGCTCATGTTTCACTTTTTTTCCTACCCCTTCTGAGACTTGTATAATGTATATGTTGGTTTGCATTATGATGTTCCATCAGTCCCAAAAGGTTTTTCACATTTTTTATTCTTTTTTTTTCTTTTTGTTCATCTGACTTAGTTATTTAAAGTAATATATCTTTGAGCTCATTGATTCTTTCCTCTGCCTAACCAAGCTTCCTATCGATGTTCTCTATAAAATGTTTTAGTTCATTGTGTTCCTCAGCTCTGGAATTTCTGTTTTATTATTTGTTTGTTATGGTTTCTAGCTCTTTGTTAAACTTCCCATTTTGTTTATTTATATTTTTATACTGTTTAGTTGTCTATCCATGTTCTCTTGTATCACCTTGAACATTGTTAACATGCTTAAATTGAATTATTTGTCAGAAAGTCTTTAGAACTTCATTTCTTCAGGTTAAGTTACTAGTGCTTTATTGTATTTCTTTCATTGTGACATGTTTCTGATTTTTTTTTTGAATTTTTATAAGCTTGTCTTGGTGTATGCACATTTGAAGAAGTAGGTACATCTTCTCATCTTAACAAACTAACTTTGGCAGAAAAAAATCCCTTCATCAGTCAGCCCATCTAGAGAATCTGGGTGGGTCAGTTAGTGTTATCCACCACAACTCAGGAAAAGGAAGAAAACCCAACAGCCTTCCTGGAGCAGTTACGGGAGGCCTTAAGAAAGTAAACTCCCCTGTCACTAGACTCCATTGAAGGTCAGCTAATAATAAAAGACAAATTTATTATGCAATCAGCAGTGGACACTAGGAGGAAGCGCCAGAAGCTGACCCTGGGGCCAAAACAGAGTCTAGAATCATTATTAAATCTAGCAATCTCGGTGTTCTTTAATAGATGCCAGGAAGAACAGGCTGAAGGGGACAGGAGGGACAAGAGAAAAGCCACAGCCCTAGTCATGGCCGTCAGGCAAGCAGACACAAGGGGCTTGGAAGACGGAAAGGCTTGAGTTAGCCACCAGTCTGGCAGAGTTTGCTACCACAGCAGACAACCAGGACACTTTAAGAGCGATTGCCCCCAGAGGAACAGACCACCTCCTCGTCCTTGCCCATTGTGCCAAGAGGATCACTGGAAATCACACTGTCCCAGGGAAGAAAGGTTCCCAGGGCCTGAGGTGGCTGACCAGATGACCCAACAGCAGGACTGAGGGTACACAGGGCAAGTACCAGCACAAGCCATCACCCTCACTGAGACCCAGGTAAAGTTAGCCATAAGGGGCCAGGAGGTTGATCTTCTATGCGGCCTTCTCAGTTTTGCTTTCCTGTCCTGGACAGTTGTCCTGTAAGTCTGTAACTGTCCAAGGAGTCCTAGGGCAAGAAGTCTTGCAATATTTTTCCTAGCCCTTAAGCTGTAACTGGGGAGATATACTCTTCTCCCATGCCATCCTCATCATGCCAGAAACTCCCATTCCCATACTAGGGTGGGACCTGTTAGCTAGAGCAGGAGCCATTATCTATATGAATATCGTCAGGGAGGAAATTCCTATCTGCTGCCCATTAGTTAAAGAAGTGATTAACCTCAAGGTTTGGGCAATAGAAGGAAAATTTGGTCAGGCAAAGAATGCATGCTCAATTCAAATAAGGCTAAAGGATCCCATCTCTTTTCCTTACTGAAAACAGTATATCCTAAGACCAAAAAGGGACTATAGAATATTGTAAGGAACTTAAAATTAAAAGCTCAGGATCTAGTAAGGTCCTGTAACAGCCCTTGTAATACTCCAATTTTAGGAGTACAAAAACCTAATGGACAATAGAGGCTGGGGCAAGATCTCAGGGTTATTAATGAAGCTGTGATCCCTTTATAACCAGCTGTACCCAACTCATACACCTTGCTCTCTCAAATACCAGGAGAGGCACAGTGGTTTACAGTCCTGGACTTTAAGGATGCCTTTTTCTGTGTTCTATTACATCCTGACTCCCAGTTTCTATATGCCTTTGAAAACCCTTTAGACCAGAATTCTCAGCTCACCTGGACAGTGTTACCCCAGGGCTTTTGAGATAACCTTCACCTGTTTGGCCAGGCTATAGATCAGGATCTTAGTCATTTATCACATCCAGGTACCCTGGTTCTTCAATATACGGATGATTTACTTTTAACTGCTAAATCAGAAACCCAGTGTCAGCAGGCCACCCAAGACCTCCTAAACTTTCTAGCCACCTGTGGATATAAGGTTTTCAAATCAAAAGCCCAACTGTGTAGGCAACAGGTAAAATACCTAGGGCTTGTCTTGTCTAAGGGAACTCAGGCCCTTGGTGGAGAATGTCTCCAACCCATACTGGCCTTCACTCTGTCCAAAAACCTTAAAACAATTATGGGGATTCTTAGGAATAACTGGTATCTGCCGATTGCGGATTCCCAGATGTGGTGAAATAGCCAACCCCTATATACTCTGATTAAGGAAACTCAAAAGGCTAATGTAAGGTTTGTTTCCGAGGATAAAACGAAGAAACTGAGGCCAGCCCCAAAATAATCCAATGCAAGGAAATTTATTCAGCCTCCCAGGTGAGGTTCTGCAGTCCAGACAGGAGGGGCCGGAGAAGTCACACAGACTCCTCTCAGACAGGGGATTTTATAGGGAGTGAAACAGCTTGATTGGTTGTGGGCGAGCAAGACTGCTATTGGGTAAGTTACAAGCCTTGACCTAGGACTTGGCCTGTTATTGCTGGGAATTACTTGCCTGCTATTGGTTGTTAAGACTCGACTGCTATGGGTTGTTAAAACTCGGCTGCTATTGATTGTTAAGGCTTAGCTGCTATTGGGTATTAAGAAGCTATGGTTGCAGCACCTTGTTTGCATACTGGGCTCCTTAAGGGAAGACCAGGCTGTGTGAGCAAGGGAGAGGGGAACATGCCTGAGCATGTCTGAGCTTGTCTGGGGCATGTCCAAGCTTGCTCGGGGCTTGTAAAAGGGAAAAAGGAGGGGGGGGCGGGGGGTATATCCGAGCTCCCAGCAAGGCAACCGGCCTTACATTCTGACCTGTTGATGATAGATAGAGGGCACCGCTCTTTCTGACTACTTCCTACTGAATAGGGGCGAAGTAAGGGGGACAGGTCAGTTGGCTGGTGCCTCGACTGAGAGCCGGACGAAGGGATGTAGCAGCATTTGGTTGATGGCTACTCGTCCAATTTCTCACATACGAGTTTGTAGGAACAGTTGTGTTGCAGCTGGGGTCGTCAGTTGTTCTGTAGCAGAGAGAAAGATCTTGGGAGTGTGCCTTGTACAGCGGGATTCCTGTTAGGGTGGTGTCAGGTCCCATAGGTGATTGTGACAAGTTGAACCCAGTCCGGAGAGGAACTGCAGCTAAGGGAGGTTCGTTGAAGGAGGCACATAAAAAGCAATTAGTAAAGTTAATGGCTTCAGTTAAACTTAACATATTAACGCCTTGTTGCAACCGGTGCTAACCAAGAAAAAGGTTGGGAGTTACTGCTTGGAGGTCTAAATTGGTTGGTTAGAGTGGCCTCATTTTGTAGGATGGTGTTGCCTAGTGAGCTGAGTCGATCTATTTCTATTGGCACAATACTGGTATAGGATCGATATATTAGCCATGTGCCACTGGGGTGGCTGCTTTGGAACCAGGAGTATATTTTACCTGCAGTTCCCTTTTCCCAGCGGTCATCCCAGGGATCGTGGATGATAAGGGACACTTTACCTCGGTTGTCGGCGGAGAGTATGTTACTCTTTGGGGAGGTGTCTGTCCTGAAAGTTTTGTGTATAACACAGGATGCATATGGGCATCCGCCATAGGTAGTATTCCACTTAAGGCAATTTTTGTTAGTTTGATTATATAGAAAGCAGAGGCCAAAATTATTCCAGGAGTTTTTAATAGTGTGGGATTTGGACTTTGGGAATTCAAGTTTTATGGATGATTGACAGCCTGCTGGCTGGCAGTCTGTTTGGGCAAAGTACTGGGTTTTAGTGGTGGGGCCCTCTGTCCAGGATTCCTGGAGGTAGAATTGCCAAGCATAGTATGGGCTGGCTTTAAGGGGAGACACTAGAAGGATTATTAGGAGGAAAATTCGTAGCATCAGGAATTGGCAGGCAGGGGCCGCGGGTGAGGTGAAGGTGGGTGGGGCCCAGGGATTCGGATTTCCATTGGTCATTTTGAGGTGCCACCTTAAGGCGGGACACATGATACCATGGGGTGTGACACAGGAGCTTGGCAGCCGTAGGGGTGGTTAGGATAACGATGTGGGGTCCCGACCACCTGGGCTGTAGAGATCCTGGTTGGAGCTCCCAGAGGAGAATGCTGTCACCTGGCTACAGGGGTGCTGCCGGGTGTGAGTTTCCAGGCCCCAGAACAACAGGGAGAG
>PVKP010029042.1:0-29440 GCA_004027715.1 Plecturocebus donacophilus
AGCCCCAGACCAGACAGGTCCCAACCCCAGATCTAGGGCCCAGCCCGCAGACCCAGGTCGCAACCCCAGACCCAGGGCCCAGCCCCACAGATCCAGGGCCCAGCCCGCACAGAGGCAGCCATGGGCAGCGGGCACTTGGAACCCAAGAGCTCAGGGCCACTCTGCCCTTGTTACTGTCCCTCATGTAGAAAATGGGTGTAAGAGCAAAACGACTCTCAGCAGAAGGGAAGGTCAGACCTCTCGGAACTGTGTAGGGCTGGCTCTTTCACACTCACATTGTCCAGCCATGGGGCCCAGGGCCGTGGCCAGAGGGCAGTAGGGCAGTGAGAAAGGGGAGGCTTCCAGAAACCTACGTGGGGCCCAGTCTGGGTGGATTTGGGTGGCGGCGCCTTGCCTGGAGGTGGACAGGGCAACTTTCTACCAAATCATCCAACTCTGCAAGTAATGGTAGCCCTTCCCCAGGGAGCGGTGAGGCCTCGGCCAGGACCACCCCACTGTTGCCTGTCTTCAAGACACAAAGTGGGGAGGGAAGACAACAGATTTGGGAAAAGGAGCCTGAAGTTTTCTCCCAGCCCCCTCACACTGCCTCCATCATGACAATTGCGGAGGCTCACAGAGCCTGACAGCGCAAGGCCCTGCACTTAGCGTCTGTCCTCATCTAACCCCCACAACAGCCTGAGGAGACACGTACCATCCCCACTTCTCACATGACAGAACTGAGGTTCTCCATGGTATACGTGACTTGTTCAGTGCCATACAGCGGGTAGTAGTGAAGCCGAGATTCAAATCCAGTTTTCCGACTCTGAAGACTAAGGCACAGGCCAAGTGCAGTGGCTCACGCTGTAATCCCAGCACTTTGGGAGGCTGAGGCGGGCAAATCGCTTGAGCTCATGGGTTCAAGACCAGCCTGGGCAACATGGCAAAACCCTGTCTCTAAAAAAAAAAAAAAACAAAAATTAGTGGGGCGTGGTGGCACATGCCTGTAACCCCAGCTACTTAGGAGGCTGAGGCAGGAGGATTGCTTGAGCCTGGGAGGCAGAGGTTGCAGTGAGTAGAGACTGCGCCACTGCACTCCAGCCTGGTCAGTAGAGCCAGATCTTGTCTCAAAAATAAAAAAATCACGATAGGCGCAGTGGCTCAGGCCTGTAATCCCAGCACTTTGGGAGGCTGAGGTAGGTGGATCCCCTGAGGTCAGGAGTTCAAGACCAGCCTGACCAACATGGTGAAACCCCTGTCTCTACTGAAATACAAACATTAGCTGAGCATGATGGCGGATGCCTGTCACTCCAGCTACTCAGGAGGCTGAGATGGGAGAATCGCTTGAACCCAGAAGACCGTGGTTTCAGTGAGCCAAGATTGCACCACTGCACTCCAGCCTGAGCGGCTGAGCAAGACTCCATCTAAACTAAAACAAAGTAAAATAAAAAATTCTGAGGCACAATAAAGCAATGGCAAACCCAGGAGCCCTGCTTCAGGAAGCATCAGGACTAACCAGATTTCATTGGTCAATAGATGCAAACAGCTGATTTACAGCACACCAGTAAATCAAGCTCCCGATCAAACAAAGCTAGGGGCAAAGCACCTCGACCTTGGCTGGTCCTGCTCCTAGAGCAGCCCAGCCCCCCATTTCCCCAGCCCCATCTCCTCAGTTCCCCTCAGACAGCCAGAGCTGTCCCCCATATGCGCCTCTAGTGTAGGGTCATCTGGAGCTTTAGGCTCAAAGGAAAGAGCGAGGTCTCCTGCTTCCTTCCTCCATCCCATGCTGTTCCTCACCCACTCCTGGACTGTCCCCGCCATGGGGTGGAGCGCTGGGGCTATGCTGGGATGTGTCTGTGACACTGATCATTGTGGCCAGAGAGACACCAAGGGAGACTGCTCTGCCAGCAGGGAGCTGACATGAGGAATGAGCCCCAGACTAAACACAGAAGTCTCGGGAGATTAGAAGGTGGCCCCAGGGGTAACCCCAACCCTCTCACTAATATGCCTGAGCCAGCTCCTCCTACATCGGGAACTTGACGAGCACTGCCAACAGCAGAGTGACTCCGAAAGGAGGAGGGCTTGTCAGGTCTCGCTGGGAGCGGAGGTGGGCCAGGCTGCCAGAGGAAGGCTTTGCCCTTGAGAATCTCTACCGTGAGCCAGTTGCGCTGTGGGGTAAGCAAGAGGGCAAGGAAGGCCACTGCTGGGGAGCCGGCAGCCTGGCTCACACCCGCAGGCGGCTGCTGAGCCGAGAGTGGTAGGTGCGGCTGAGGGACTGGACTGAAGGCTTTTTCCTTCTAGTTTGTTTTTTAAATTATTATCTATGTATTTATTTTTTTGAGACAGAGTTTCACTCTTGTTGCCCAGGCTGCGGTGCAATGGCACGATCTCGGCTCACTGCAAACTCTGCCTCCTGGGTTCAAGCGATTCTCCTGCCTCAGCCTCCCGAGTTGCTCAGATTACAGGCGCCGGTGGCCACGCCCGGCTAATTTTTGTATTTTTAGCAGAGATGGGGTTTCACCATGTTGGCCAGGCTGGTTTTAAACTCCTGGCCTCAAACGATCCACCTGTCTCACCCTCCCAGAGTGCTAAGATTACAGGTGTGAGCCACCACACCTGACTTGTTTTTAAATAGAGCAGTTTTTAAAACTACTATTGCAACTTTTTAGTGGGAGGTAAACTGAATAAGGTGGATTTGAATGATTTTTTTTTTTAATGAAAGAGAATAATAGAATAGAAAATGTGAGAATGTTTGGCCAGGAGCGGTGCCTCATGGCTGTGATCCCAGCACTTAGGGAGGCCGAGGCAGGTGATCACCTGAGGTTAGGAGTTTGAGACCAGCCTGGCCAACATGATGAAACCCTGTCTCTACTAAAAATACAAAAATTAGCTGGGTGTGGTGGCATGTGCCTGTAATCCCAGCTACTAGGGAGGCTGAGGCAGGAGGATCGCTTGAACCCAGGAGGTGGAGGTTGCAGGGAGCTGAGATCGTGCCATTGCACTCCAGCCTGCATAACAGAGCAAGACTCTAAAAAAAGGGAAGAAAGGAAGGAGGGAGGGAGGGAGAGAGAGAAGGAAATATCAGAGCGTAATTTTTGAACTTTTTATTGAAGTGCAAGATACCTCCAGCGACGTGCAAAGCCCTTGCATTCTTGCAGTTAATTTACGCAGCATCCAAATCAAGAAACAGAAAATAACCAGCACCCCAGAACCCCACCTTCAAAATGTAATTTTTAAAGAGATTTTATTATATATCTTTTAGCGTGTGCTTTATATACATGGTTTAACTTTCTGGCCTCTTGCCCTCCGCCTAGAATATAAACTCCACAACAGCAGGGGTTTTGTTCTAGACACAGGCAGCTAGAACAACGCCGAGAACAAAGGTGGCAAAAGTCCCTGTTGGATGAATGAGAGTGCATCACAGGTAGTGAAGGCGTTGCTTCTGTGCTGCTTCGGTGTCATCATCGTACCCACACATGAGTGCTCTCCATCTTAATGTAAAGTCCATTTCTTTCTGCAGGTCACAGTCAAAAATTCTGAGAGCCACTGCTACAGCTTGAGAAAATCAAACAAGCTAAGATTCAGGCCCAGGAGACGAGCATGGGCGAAGAACAATACACGACCAGCCCAGGGCTTCCGGAACTTTGGCGTGTGGCAGAATCACCTGGGCTTCTTGGTGAACTGCATTCTGATTCCGCAAACTGGGAGGCGGATGCTGAGACCCAGCATTTCCATCAAGCTTCCCAGGGATTACACCGTGACTCTCAAGGCCTTAGATGCAGGCTCAGTGCACCGCACACAAGAGTCACGCAAAAAGCTGTAGAAATGCTGCTGTCCAGGCCACACCCTAGAGCAGCGAGACTGGAATCTTTTGGATGAGGCTTGGCATCTTCATTTTATTGTTTTGCTTTTGTTTATTTTTATTTTTGTAGAGACGGGGTCTCAAGATGTTGCCCAAGCTGGTCTCGAACTTTTGGGCTCAAGCGATTCTCCTGCCTCAGCCTTCTCAAAGTGCTGGAATTACGGGCGTGAGCTGCCCCGCCAGCCTTGGCAGCTTAGTTTTTTTTTTTTTTTTTTTTTTTTGAGACGGAGTCTTATCCTGTCGCCCAGGCTGGAGTGCAGTGGCACAATCTTGGCTCACTCACTGCAACCTCCACTTTCCGGGTTCAAGCGATTCTCCTGCCTCAGCCTCCCAAGTAGTTGGGATGACAGGCGTGTGCCACCACACCCAGCTAATTTTTGTATTTTGAATAGAGACGGGGTTCTCCATGTCGGCCAGGCTGGTCTTGAACTCCTGACGTCAGGTGATCTACCCGCCTCAGCCTCCCGAAGTGCTGGGATTACAGGCGTGAGCCACCATCTTGGTTTTTAAAAGCCCCCTCGCGGAGTCCCACCTGCGACTGGAAGTGGCTGGACCGCAGACTCGGCCGGGAGGCGGGGAGCCAGGCTTTGCTCCCAGGCGCCCTCCCAGTGCCTGGAATGAGGCCAGACGCCGGGGCCAAGGTCAGGAAATGGTGGTGGGGGGGTCAGGACCATCTGACTTGACGGAAAGCACACCCTTTCTGAGTCAGGAAGAGATATTTGCCTTTCAGCGGAGGTGAAGCGAGCGGTTCCGAGGGAATTCGTAGGCGCGGTGCGTGTCTGCTAACCCCTGCCACGCGCTCCCAGGACCGGGAACAGAATGTGCTTTCACCCTGTTGCCCAAGTCACAGGCGCTGGCGCTGCCAAGGGGGCTGTGCTCACATGCCCCCGAGCAAGTCGGTTTTCAGAACCTTAGCAGGCCATTGGGAGGAGGCACCGCCAGCTGCTCCCACACACTGGCCCCTCTGCCCACCTAGAGCAAGAGCCGGACGAGCCAAGCGATGACAAACCGCGAGGTCGCCAGGGGCTACGCGGAACAGAGCGTCGGGGAGTCCCGGGCTCCGGTGCCCCTGGCGGACACCTAGAGCTGTGGTAGGGAACCGACGCATGAACCAGGGAGTCGTTACCCCTGATCTGCCCGTGTCAGGCAGTGTCAGGCACACCCACCCCAGATGGGGCCTCATACACTCAAGCAAGAAACTTCTAGTGCGGCGCGGTAGCTCGCGCCTGGAATCCCAGCACCTGTGGGGCAGAAGCAGCAGGGTCAGTTAAGCGTAGGAGCTAAGGCTGCGGTGAGCCATGATCTGCACTCCAGCCTGGGCGACGGAGCATCGTGGAGTCCTGGATGGAGTCCCGCTCTGTCGCCCAGGCTGGAGGGCAGCAGCGCAATCTCGGCCCACTGCAACCTCTGCCTCCTGGGTTCAAGCAATTCTCCTGCCTCAGCCTCCTGAGCAGCTGGGATTACAGCTGCTGGTCACCATACCCAGATAATTTTTGTATTTTAGCAGAGACAGGGTTTTACTATGTTGGCCAAGCTGGTCTCGAACTCCTAAGCTCAATGATCCTCCTGCCTCAGCCTTTCAAAAGTTCTGGGATTACAGGTGTGAGCCACCGTGCCTGGCCAAAAAAAAAAATAATTTTTTAAAAAGAGGCTGGCCAGGCACGGTGGCTCACACCTGTAATCCAGCACTTTGGGAGGCTGAGGTGGGCAGATCACCTGGTCAGGATATCAAGACCAGCCTGACCGACGAGGTGAAACCCTGTCTCTATAAAACAAAAAACAAACAAAAAGAGGCTAGGCACAGTGGTTCACACCTATAATCCCAGTACTTTGGAAGGTGGGAGGATTGCTTGAGGCCAGCAGTTCGAGGCTGCAGTGCGGTATCATCACACCACTGCACTCCAGCCCTGCGGAACAGAGCAAGACCCTGTCTCAAAAATAAATACATACATGAACTTCTAGTGGAGGAGTCAAGACTAACCATACGCAGGAAAGGCTCCTTTGATTCTTCACTTACTCCTCCTTTAACTCCCTGAAATCTGGCTTCCCCTGCAACCACGGTACTAAGTGTAGAAAATGTAGCAGTCAAGCCTTGCCTTTAAATGTGAGGTATTTTTCACTTTTGCACCATTCTTCTGCCCCCTCCTTTGCTCTGATCTCCCCATTTGCGGTGCAGACACTGCACAGTCTTTAACTGAATGTTCTTCCTCCTTCTGCTGCAATAGTGAGCCTCCCAGGCAAGCCCATGCCTGCTACTTTTTTGGCTGCCCTCTCTAGCTTGCTAAGATCTTTTCCACCCACTGCCACTCCCCTACTCCCCTCCCACACCTGAGCAAATGAGGCCCGCAGGTACAGGGCTCCTGCGTCTGGCTGCCCGCCTGAGCACTGATGTTGAATCGACACCAGACCTTTGTTCCACCTTAGGAGGCAGCAACAGAACCCAAAATCTCAATTCCAGTTCTTCCCTACTCCCCTCACTCTCTCATTTGTCCAGAAAGCAGACTCAGATTCTTGGCAGCCTCCTTTACCCATCTCCTTCAGCGGCTAGTATGCCTACTTCAGCCCCAAATACTACACCCTCCTGCCTCCTCTCCCGACTCACTTCCTCTCAGCTACCACTTTATTCCACTTATAAAGAACCTGTGTTAGCCAGGCATGGTGGCTCATGCCTGTAATCCCAGCATTTTGGGAGACTGAGGCAAGTGGATCACCTGAGGTCAGGAGTTCGAGGCCAGCCTGGCCAACATGGTGAAACCCCATCTCTACTAAAAATACAAAAAATTAGCTGGGTGTGGTGGCATGCACCTGTAATCCCAGCTACTTCGGAGGCTGAGGCAGGAGAATCGCTTGAACCCAGGAGGTTGAGGTTGCGATAAGCTGAGATCACACCACTGCACTCCTGCCTGGGCAACAAGAACATAATTGCATCAAAAAAGAAAGAAAGAAAGAGAGAGAAAGAAAAGAAAGAACAAACGAACCTATGTCCAAGTCCTAGCTAAGAAAGAAAGAAAAGAAAAGAAAAGAAAAGAAAAGAAAAAGAAAGAAAGAAAGAAAAGAAAGAAAGAAAGAAAGAAAGAAAAAAGAAAGAAAGGAAGGAAGGAAGAAAGAAAGAAAGAAAGAACGAATGAACCTGTGTCCATGTCCTAGCTTCTCCACATTCATTTTTCAAACAGCAATCAAGTATGTTTGGGATGCCATACACCTAACCATGAACTGGCTTGCACGTGAGCTGGATGAGACCCTTCCTTTAGCCAGCCTCTGCATCTAAGACACGATCCCCTTGCTGGGAGATTGTAAGAATTAGCCAAGGTAACACTGTGATATTCACACCCTTGAATGGTGTCATTACAGCAAACATTGTGTAGATGACCTTGCTCACTTCACTCCCTGTACCTCCCTGTTAATTCCCTGTTAATCTTCCTAAAACATCAATTTCATCATGTCACTCCCTTACTCAAGAACTTAGCATTGCTCCCTAGTTCCCTGTAGGTGTAAATGTTCTACAAATCACAGCAGCCCTTAGGGGACAATTCATCACAATAGCAGAGTGAGAAAATGGGTCTAGAAGGGCCCAAAAGCCAAAACACACGCAAAGCCACAGTGAAGACAGGTCTATGAGTTAAAACTCAAGGAAGCCGGGAGCGGTGGCTCACGCCTGTAATCCCAGCACTCTGGGGGGCTGAGGCGGGTGGACCACCTGAGGTCAGGAGTTCAAGACCAGGCTGGCCAACATGGTGAAACCTCGTCTCTACTAAAAATACAAAAAAATTTCTTGCCAAGCGCAGTGGCTCACTCCTGTAATCCCAGCACTTTGGGAGGCTGAGGTGGGCAGATCACCTGAGGTCAGGAGTTCGAGACCAGCCTGACCAATATGGTGAAACTCCATCTTAAAAAAAAAAAAAAAAAAAAAAAACTCAATGAAATTCCATGTCTGGAAGACAAGGCAGTCAGTATGTCAGAAGTCAGGGAAGCAGGTGAAGTGGCAGACCCAGTCACCCTCAGCAAGGACGCCAGTCTGTAACTTCTTCAGAGATGGGCTTGTCCACAGAAAAAAAGGCATGTTCCTGGAACATTCGCTGTAGTTGTGCAAGACACCGCACTATCAGCAGACTCAAAGAAGGTGACTGGGTGGTGAGGCCCAGAGGAACACTCTGCGGGGAATGCAGGGCACCTAGGAGATAAGTACAGCTTCTACGGTCTCACCAACAGCCCTTCTGTGTTACTGGGATGCAGAGGAAATGAGGATAAAATAATACATTTAGGCCAGGTGTGGTGGCTCACACCTGTAATCTCAGCACTTTGGGAGGCCAAGGCAGGTGGATCACTTGAGGTCAGGAGTTCGAGACCAGCCTGGCCAACATGGTGAAACCCCATCTCTACTAAAAATATGAAAATTAGTCAGGTGTGGTGGCGGGCGGCTATGGCCCCAGCTACTCAGGAGGTTGAGGCTGGAGAATCACTCGAACCCAGGGGGCAGAAGTTGTGGTGAGCTGAGATCACACTGCTGCATTCCAGCCTGGGTGACAGAGCAAGACTCCATCTCAAATAAATAAATAAATAAATAGATTTGAAGGGTAGAATGTAGAATTGAATCTGGTTTTGAAGTTTGAAGGAATGTATTTTCTCAATGGGAGAGGGATTTTATGTTAGAGCTGGAAAGGGTCTTAGAGAACATCGGGTCCAACCACTCACTCAGCAGTGAGGAAACAGGTTCTGAGCAGTATGGCAGGTTACCCGAGGTCACTCAGCAGTTCAAGGGCAGTGACTGAACTTGGAGGAGAGTCTCCATGACCAAGATACACATCCAGGGCTCCTACTCTACTATTTCTCTCTTACCCAACTCCCAACCCCTCCAATACATACGTAAATGCCATGCCAAAGCTGAGCTGCAAAAAACCCAGAGGAGAGAAAAGTACACCAGTGAATCCTGGGAATCCACACATGGGGATTGTGTATGGCCCTGTCTCGATTTGCCTGGTTACAGGTGGTAAAAAGGACTTTGGCCAGGGGCAGTGGCCCACACCTGTAATCTCAACATTTTGGGAGGCCAAGGCAGGAGGATCACTTGAGGTTGGGAGTTCAAGACCAATCTGGTCGAGACCCAATCTCTACAAAAGTAAAAGAAAAAATTAGCTGGGTGTGGTGGCGGGCACCTGCAGTCCCAGCTACTCAGGAGGCCCAAGTGGGAAGGTGTCTTGAGCTCAGGAGTTTGAGGTTACAGTGAGCTGTAATCCTGCCACTGCACCCCAGCCTGGGCGACACAAACAAGACCCCTACTCAAGAAATAAAAGACACCAGGTGCAGTGGCTCATGCCTGTAATCCCAGCACTTTGGGAGGCTGAGGCAGGAGAATCACTTGAGGTCAGCAGTTCGAGACCAGCCTGGCCAACATGGTGAAACCCCATCTCTACCAAAAATGCAAAAATCAGCCAGGCGTGGTGGCGGGCACCAGTAATCCCAGCTACTCAGGAGGCTGAGGCAGGAGAATCTCTTGAACCTGGGAGGCGGAGGTCGCAGTGAGCCGAGACTGTGCCACTGCACTCCAGCCTGGGCAAAAGAGCAAGATTCTGTCTCAAAAAAAAAAAAAAAAAAAAATCTCCTGACATTTACGTCCCATGCAATTTCTCTTAGGAAGCTACTGAAGGCTATGCTCCACCGAGAGAAGAAACCAAAAAGTAAGAAGGTGTGGGATCTGGGAAACGGGACCACAGCTGTCGAGAGAGCCAACAGTCAAACAGGACCAGGAGGACGGACGCTGCTAAAGAGATGACCACAAGAACAAACAGGAGACTGATCAATTAGCTTCTGGATCTGAATGTGCTGAGAGGAGATTTATGGTCTCTTGGAGAGTCTGAGGATGGGATAGTGAAAGGTAAATAGAAAACAAAGCAAACTAAAAATGTAGGCAATTATTATCTCCAGAGAAAATAAATAATTGTAGAAGAAAGAAAATGTAACCTTAGTTCACTGAATGGCTTATCTGTGAGTAATGTGGGTATAATATAATAATGTGGAAGGAGAATTGGTATGAGAGACGTGGTCAGATGTGGTGACTCATGCCTGTAATTCTAACACTTTGGGAAGCCGAGGAGGGAGGATTGCTTGAGCCCAGGAGTTTGAGACCAGCCTGGGGCGGCATAGTGAGACACCATCTCTATTATAAAATAAAAACAAGAAGGGAAAAAGGAGCTAAAGTCAGGTGGGGCGTGGTGACTCAGGCCTGTAATCCCAGCGTTTTGGGAGGCTGAGGTGAGAGGATTGCTTGAACCCAGGAGATCAAGACCAGCCTGAGCAACATAGCAAGACCCCATCTCTACAAAAGATACAAAAATTAACTGGGCGTGATGGCGTGTGCCTGTAGTCCCAGCTACCCGGAAGGCAGAGGTAGGAGGATCACCTGAGCCGGGGAGGTCAAAGCTGCAATGAGCCAAGATCGCACCACTGCACTCCAGCCTCAGAATCAGAATGAGATCCTGCCTCAAAAAAAAGAAGAAAAAGGCTGGGAATGGTGGCTCAAGCCTGTAATGGCAGCACTTTGGGCGGCCTAGGCGGATGGATCACGAGGTCAGTTCGAGACCAGCCTGGCCAACGTGGTGAAACCCCATCTCTGCTAAAAATACAAAGATTAGCCGGGCATAGTGGTAGGCATCTATTACAGAGGGCATCGAATCCCAGCTACTGGGGAGGCTGAGGCAGGAGAATTGCTTGAAACCAGAAGGCAGAGGTTGCAATGAGCCAAAATTGCACCACTGCACTCCAGCGAAACTCCGTCCAGAAAAAAAAGAGCTAAAGCCACATTTTCTGTGGCGAACATCGCAGAAAGTCAACAGATAATATTTAAAACTGGAAACATTTTAAGTCTGTTATTTAGAAATAAAGGGGTAAATACCAAAAGAAACTGATAAAAGAATTGAAAACTCTGGCTTCTGAGGACTGGGGAAAGTCAGAGCTGTTCTTTATTATAAACCTTGAAGTACTATTTGAGTTTTTAAAATGATGCATAAGTATTGTATTGGTAAAAAGCAAAATCAATTAGAAAAACATCTTTCTAGCTTGAAGTAACTGGCATTAACATTAAGCGAACATCATTCTGGATATCTCTCTGTACATGTATACAGGTAGAAAGATGATAGGTGGATGGGATATGAGATAGCTAAAGTAAATTCGATAGAAAGACATCGCTTTCTAATGTCACCCGTGTTCCCTAGATTTGGGACTGGTCCCCAGCTCAAACGTGAAGCGGAATGGCAGAGCAAGGCCGTGGCCACAGGAGGGCAGGCGCGGACCGGGGCAAAGGGAGTCAGACTCGCTTGTGCTCAACGTTGCCTGGTCCTGGAGGCCCCGGAGCAGGGGGGCGGACAGATCCCAGGACCTAAGAGAGACGTTGCCTGCACCGCGGCCTGCAGGCCAAGAGCTCCCTCAGGGAGGTTCTGGAGGCTGCGAAGGCGCTCCTGAACGGGACACTGGCATTGGCCACCTGCGGCACCCGGAGAGAACCGCACTGGGTACGCAAGACCTTTCGGCCCTTTCCTCTCCACTTCCACATCTCAGATGCAGCCAGAGGCAGCGAAGTGAGTAAAGGAGAGTGAGATGGGGAAATAGCAAAGAAACCAATGACGTTTTGTTAAAAAAGAAAGAAAGAAAAAATTTCAGCCAGGCATGGTGGCCATGCCTATAATCCCTGAGGTCAGGAGTTTGAGACCAGCCTGACCAACAGGGCGAAACCCCGTCTCTACTAAAAATACAAAAATTAGCCAGGCATGGTGGCAGGCACCTGTGGTCCCAGCTACTCAGGAGGCTGAGGCAGGAGAATTGCTTGAACCCGGGAGGTGGAGGCTGCAGTGAGTAGATACTGCGCCACTGCACTCCAGCCTGGATGACAGAGTGAGAGTCCGTCAGAGGGAGAAAACAGTGCAGCCTGCTGTAGCCCCTACATTTCCCAGACCCTCGAGCAACTGGTATTTAAAAAACAATCAAGGGCTTTAAAAAAAAAAAAAAAAAAAGTTTAAAAAGACCAATGACACCTTGGGAACGAGACGGAAGTTTTGTTGTTGCACTGAACTTTAAAACCTACACAGTAAGACCACAGTTTTTTACTGATAACTGTGAGTTCCAGGAAAAGCTATGGGACCTATCCAAGACATGTGAAGGCCAAAGAGGGAAATTCATCATAGAAAATAAAGAACACTGGTGTGAAAAAAAATAATGCTTCTGGGCATGGTGGCTCAGGCCTGCCCTGCAATCCCAGGGCCTCACTTTGAGAGGCCGAGGCGGGTGGATCACTTGAGCTCAGCAGTTCAAGACCAGCCTGGCCAACATGATGAGACCCCATCTTTACCAAAAATACAAAAAAATAGCTGGATGAGGTGGTACGTGCCTGAAATCCCATCTACTCGGGAGGCTGAGGCAGGAGAATCGCTTGAGTCTGGGAGGCAGAGGTTACGGTGAGCCGAGATTGTACCACTGCACTCCAGCCTTTGCAACAGAGTGAGACCCTGTCTCAAAAAATAAAAAATAATGCTACTTTCTGCCTGCACACAGAGTCCTTCTCATTTAAAAACCAGTTATGTATGACTATAAATATATGATACTCTTTTTAAGAGTTCTGATTTGCAAATGGACTTTTAATTTGGCATGTTGAGATCCATCCTCTCTGAAACATAGATACAGTTCATTTTAGCCTCCAGGTATACTCAATTGCAGGAATATACAGTTTTCTCCATCTTCATTCATGGACGGTTTCATTGTTTCCAATTTTTTGCTGCTACAGACAATTCTGTGATGAACATCTTGTGTATGCGTCTCCTTATGAGAACATGGACAAACCTCTCCTCCAGTTTAACTGGAACGGACATACAGCTCAGGCGTCATGGGCCTTTTCAGATACCTTTTGCAATGGCAAACTCTTTTTCCAAAATGAGCATATCGGTTTTCACTCTCACCATCAGCGTTTATGGGTTTGTGGGAGATTCTTACCTTCTTTTTCTACATTTGTTAGATTTATTATTATTATTATTTGAAATGGAGTCTTGCTCTTGTCATCCAGGCTGGAGTGCAATGGTGAGATCTCAGCTCACTGCAACTTCCACCTCCCGGCTTCAAGCGATTCTAGGCCTCAGCCTCCCGAGTAGCTGCAATTACAGGTGCCCGTCACTATGCCCGGCTAATTTTTGTATTTTTAGTAGAGATGGGGTTTCACCATGCTGGCTAGGCTGGTCTTGAACTCCTGACTTCGTGATCTGCTCGCCTCAGCCTCCCAAAGTGCTAGGATTACAGGAGTGAGCCACCATGCACGGCTATCATTTTGCCTTTCATGGGGTGAGAGCACAACCTCTTTGCTACACTGCATTCATCTCCGGAATTTTCTATTCCTTTTCCTGAAGGCCACTGGAAAGCTTCCAGCGTCAGGTTGGACTGCTCGTGTGATTGGTTCCTGTGCGGCTCCTCTGCTAGTCACCACCCACCTCCTCATCCGGCCAATTTCGCAGGTTGGGAAGGGAGCTAAGCTTCCGGCCCCCCACCTTACACTGGAAGCATTCTGCATGTTAAGCATGTACCAGACACTTAACAAGTCCTTCTCTCTACAAGCTATGTGTAAAATGCTTCATCCACCCCCAGAAGCATTTGCCACACATAACAGAGGGAGCATTTCTGTCACACAGGAACACAACTCTGCCTCAAGACATTCAAGAACCCAGTAGAAAAATACAGGAAAGACAATACTGTGCTAAAGTTCTAATACCTTGACTTGAGTGATAGTTACTCTTACATTTCTCAAAATTTGTGAAGTTGTACATTTAAGATCTGTTGCAGGGGGAGGGGTGGAGGGAGGGAGAGCATCAGGACAAATAGCTAATGCACGCAGGGCTTAATACCTAGGATATGGATGGACAGGGGACATGGATGGACAGGGCCAGCCACCACCACGGCACACATTCACGTGGTTTACCTGTGTAACAAACCTGCACGTTCTGCACATGTATCCCGAAAGTTAAAAAAAAACTGTTCATTGTGTTGCATGGAAAATATACTTTAATTTTTTTTAAGGCAGCAAGGTAAAAGCATGCAGCACTAGTAGTAGCCATAGCATAAAACGATTAATCACTGTCGATTTTAGCCAGGCGCGGTGGCTGACGCCTGTAATGTCAGCACTTTGGGAGGCTGAGGCAGGCGGATCACCTGAGGTCAGGAGTTTGAGACCAGCATGGCCAACATAGTCAAACCTCGTCTCTACTAAAATACAGAAATTACCCGGGTGTGGCAGTGCTCACCTGTAGTCCCAGCCACTCGGGAGGCTGAGGCAGGAGAATCGCTTGAACCTGAGAGGCGGAGGTTGCAGTGAGCCGAGATCAAGCCACTGCACGCCAGCCTGGGCGACAAGAGTGAAACTCCATTTTGGAAAATAAAAAAACAAAACCTGTCAGTGTTCTTCCTTCCTGATGTAGGAAGATGCAAAAGCAGAGCCAAAGCGACAGGAGGACCCTGGCATCTGGAGGACTAGCAAGTAAGAAACAATGGCTGTGATTGGAAAATGATGTAAATGTCAGGCATTACGTAATGCTTTTCACCTGCATGATTTCAACCAATCCTTGAAACAATTTTTTGAAGTAGATACTTCTCATTCAGTACACACTGACTGACTTCTGTGTGGTAAGTACTGTGCTGGCTGGAAATCCAGGAGTTATCAAGTCAGATATAGTAGCTGTGTCTTATTTTTTTTGAGATGGAGTCTCGATCTGTCGCCCAGCCTGGAGTGCAGTGGTTCGATCCTGGCTCCCTGCAACCTCCCCTAGGTTCAAGCGATAATTCTGTCTCAGTCTCCTGAGTAACTGAGACTACAGGCACGCCCCCACGCCCAGCTAATTTTTGTAATTTTTTTTTCGTAGAGACGAGGTTTCACCCTGTTGGCCAGGTTGGTCTCCATCTGCAAGCCTCAAGTGATCCGCCCACCTCGGCCTCCCACAGTGCTAGGATTACAGGCTTGAGCCACCGCACCAGGCCGATAGCAATTGTTAAGATGTCAGCTTTTCCCAAATTAATCTCTAGAGTTAACATGACCCCCACCAAAACTCAAGCAGGCTTTTTTACATACATTGACAACACGATACTAAAAATTATATGGAAATATGGAGGACATGGAGAAGTTTTTTTTTCTGAGATGGAGCCTTGCTCTGTTGCCAGGCTGGAGTGCAGTGGCATGATCTCAGCTAACTGCAACCTCTGCCCCCTGGGTCCTCCCACCTCAGCCTGCCCAGTAGCTAGGATTACAGGTGCCCACCACCACGCCAGGCTAATTTTTGTATTTTTAGTAGAGACGGGGTTTTGTCAGATTGGCCAGGCTGGTCTTGAACTCCTGATCTCAGGTGATCCACCCACCTCAGCCTTCCAAAGTGCTGGAATTACAGGCATGAGACACGGTGCCCAGTCACAATTTTTTGTTTCATTTTAAATTTTTTGTTTATGTATTTATGAGGTGGAGTCTTGCTCTTTTGCCTCTGGAGGTTGAGGCAGGAGGATCCCTTGAACCTGGAGGCGGAGGTTGCAGTGAGCTGAGATCATGCCACTGCACTCCAGCCTGCGGAGGCTGAGGTGGGAGAATCCCTTGAATCCAGGGGGCGGAGGCTGCAGCGAGCTGAGATCTCGCCACTGCACTCCAGCCTGGCAACAGAGCAAGACTCCGTCTCAAAAAAAAAAAAAAGCTTCTCTACGTCCTCCATATTTCCATATAATTTTTAGTATTGTGTTGTCAATTTATGTAAAAAATCCTGCTTGAATTTTGGTGGGGGTCGTGTTAACTCTATAGATCAATTTGGGAAAAACTGGCATCTTAACAATTGCTATCAATTCCATGTCTCTGCCCCCTCCCAAATTTACATGTCGAAACCTGATACCCAGAGAGGTGGTATTTGGATGAGGGGACCTTTGGGAGATGAGCAGGTCTGAGGATAGAGCCCACCTAGATGGGACTGGTGTCCTTACAACAGAGACCCAGAGAGCTCCCTCACTCCTTCTGCCACGTGAGGACACAGCAAGAAGTCAGCTGTCTCTGAGCCAGGAAGCCAGTCCTCAGCAGACACCTGCTGCCGCCTCAATCTTACCAGCCTCCAGAACATCAGAAAGACATGTCTGCTGCTTAGGCCACTTAGCAACTAAGACAATCATATTCCAGTTCATAAACGAAATGTATTTTTGCCAATCCATAAATGTGGCATATGAACTGAAATCTTTAATTTCTCTCAGCAACATTTTGTGGTTTTCAGCATTGAAATTTTTAACATCTTCTGGTACATTTTTTCCTAAGTACTCCATGTTCTTAGCACTGTTGTAAATGAATTTTTAAAAATTATTTGATGCCATTAGTAAGAATATAAATGACTTATTTTTATTTTTTGTAGAGATGGGGTTTTGCCATATTTTTCAGGCTGGTCTTGAACTTGTGAGCTCAGGCAATCTGCCTGCCTCTGTCTCCCAAAGTTCTGGAATTACAGGTGTGAGCCACCACTCCCAATCAAAAATGCAAATGATTTTAATACAGCAATCTTGTATCCTGTGACTTTGACAAATTCACTGATTCCTTCTAGAAGGTTTTTTGTAAATTTCTTGGGATTATGCAGAAGCAATCATAAACTTTGCAAATAAAGATAATTGTACCTCTTTCTTTTTTTCTATTTTTCATTTTTATTTTTTAAGATGGGGTTTCACCATGTTGGCCAGGCTGGTCTTGAACTCCTGACCTCAGGTGATCCACTCACCTCAGCCTCCCAAAGTGCTAGGATTACAGACGTAAGCCACCACTTCCCCCACTTTTCTTCCTTTTTTTTTTTTTTTTTTTGGTTAATTTTACTTTAAGTTCTGGGCTACAAGTGCAAAATGTGCAGGTTCGTTACATAGCTGTACATGTGCCATGGTGGTTTGCTACACGTATCAACCCGTCATCTAGGTTTTAAGCCTGCATGCATTAGGCATTTGTTCTAATGCTCTCCCTCCCCTTGGCCCCCACCCCCAGACAGGCCCCGGTGTGTGATGCTCCCCTCCCTGTGTCCATGTGTTCTCATTGTTCAACTCCCACTTATGAGTGAGAACATTCAGTGTTTGGTTTTCTGTTCCTGTGTTAGTTTGCTGAAAATGATGGCTTCCAGCTTCATCCATGTCCCTGCAAAGGACATGAACTCATGAACACATCATTTTTATGGCTGCACTTTTTCTTTTTGAGACAGAGACTCCCTCTGCTGCCCAGGCTGAAATGCAGTGGCGTGATCGAGGCTTGCTGCAACCTCTGCCTCCCGGGTTCAATTGATTCTCCTGCCTCAGCCTCCCAAGTAGCTGGGATTTCAGTTGTCTGCCACCATGCCTGGCTAATTTTTGTATTTTCAGTGAGACGGGGTTTTACCACGTTGGCCAGGCTGCCCTCAAACGCCTTAACGCAGGTGATCCACTGCGCTTGGCCTCCCAAAGTGCTGGGATTACAGGCGTGAGCCACTGCATCTGGCCCAATTATACCTATTTCTGATCATTCTGCCTTTTGTTCTTTTTCTAATCTTACTCATTGGCTAGGGTTTTCCATATAATGTTGAAAAGGTGGTGAGAGGGAAGTGGAACAAGATGTTCAGTAGAACCCTCCAGCAACCATGCCTGGCCCCCCGCACCCCTGCCCAGGACCCCAAAACTGTAAACTATCAAGATGAGAGAGCATCTTCATAAGAACCAAAAATCAGATGAGCAATTACAGTATCTGTTTTTTTTGGTTTTGTTGTTATTGTTTGAGATGGAGTCTCGCTCTGTCGCCCAGGCTGAAGTGCAGTGATGCGATCTCAGCTCACTGCAACCTCCGCCTCCTGGGTTCAAGCGATTCTCCTGCCTCAGCCTCCTGAGTAGCTGGGATTATAGGCACTTGCCACTAGGCCTAATTTTTGTATTTTTAGTAGAGACGGAGTTTCACCATGTTGGCCAGGATGATCTCAAACTCCTGACCTCAGGTGATCCGACCTCCTCAGCCTCCCAAAGTGCTGGGATTACAGGCTTGAGCCACCGCACTCACCCTATAGTATCTGGTTTTAATATAATCTCATGAAGAGGCACTGAATAGGACAGGAAAGACCATTTTGAACTGCTAACATCACCCCCCTCCTGTGCCAAGGCAGCAGTCACAGGGCAGCAGAGAGCGTCTGTGCTGGGAGGTGGAGCACAGTCATGTCAGGACTTTGCATGGGCACTCAGTGCTGCCTGGGCACAGTGGAAAACAGCTCAGAGACAGCATTTACAGCAGCCCTGGCAAAGGCAAACCATCAATCCCACTGGTGTCGACCTGAGTTCTAGAAGCCACACACCGCTGGCTAAAGGGCTATGGGTCCTAAACAAACTCAAAAGGCAGTCTAGGCTGCAGGGATTGCAGTTCCTCGAAACGTCCTGGTCCTGTGCCGGGCAGGAGCCAGTGTGCTTGGGGTGCACATGAGCTAGTGAGACGCCAGGTGGGGCAGCCAGGAGTGCTGGTGTCAACCCTCCCCCACCCCAGGCTGTGCAGCTCACTGCGCTGGGAGACACTAATTCCTTCCACTGGATGAGAGCAGAGAGGAGGATAAACAGGACTTTGTCTTGCAAGGTGGGTACCAGCTCGGCCACAGGAAATTACCCAGCAGAGTCCTGAAGCAACCCCCTCTCCCCGTTTTAGGCCCCAGCTCCTGGACAACATTTCTGGACACATCCTGGGCCAGAAAGAACCTGCTGCATGGAATGAAAGGGCCCATCCCCCCAGCATCTTCCCCTCCTGAATAAATAGCCTTGAGCCTTAAATAAATATCAACAGTAGCCAGGCAGTGCTCCCCACGGGTATTGGGTGAGACTCAGAGCCTTACTGGCTTTAAGTGTGAACCAGCACATCTCCAGCTGTGGTAGCTAGAGAGAGGCTCCTTGTCCTTGAGAAAAAGGGAGAAGGCCAGGCGCGGGGCTCACGCCTGTAATCCCAACACTTTGGGAGGCCGAGGTGGGCAGATCACAAGGACAGAAGTTCGAAACCAGCCTGACCAACATGGTGAAACCCGTTTCTACTAAAAAATACAAAAATTAGCTGGGCATCGTGGCGCACGCCTGTAATCTTAGCTACTCAACTACTCAAGAGGTGAGGAAGGAGAATTGTTTGTACCCAGGAGATGGAGATTGCAGTAAGCTGAGATCACATCACTACACTCCAGCCTAGGCAACCTAGAAGACTCCATCTCAAACAAAAAACAAAAAACAACAAAAGAAAAACGAAAAAAAGAAACAGGCTAGGCAGTGGCTCACACCTATAATCCCAGCACTTTGGGAGGCCGAGGCGGGCAGATCGCGAGGTCGAGATTAAGACCATCCTGGCCAACGTGGTGAAACCTCGTCCCTACTAAAAATACAAAAATTAGCTGGGTGTGGTGGCGTGCACCTGTAGTCCCAGCTACTTAGGAGGCTGAGGCAAGAGAATTGCATGAACCTGGGAGGCAGAGGTTGCAGTGAGCCGAGATCACACCATGCCCTCTAGCCTAGGCGACAGAGCGAGACTCTGTCTCAAAAAAAAAGTAAATAAAATTACATATGTGGTACATGATGACAATATATTGCATATTTAGAAACTGCCAATAGAGGCCAGGCACTGCGGCTCACGCCTGTAATCCTAGCACTTTGCGAGGCCGAGGCAGGCGGCTCACCTGAGGTCAGGAGTCCAAGACCAGCCTGGCCAACGTGGTGAAACCTTGTCTCTACTAAAAGTAAACACAAAAATAAGCCAGGAGTGGTGGCAGGCACCTGTAATCCCAGCGACTCAGGAGGCTGAGGCACGAGAATTGCTTGAACCCAGGAGCCAGAGGTTCAAATGCCTCAAACGTGTCAACACTTTGTCACATTTGTCAATGTTGGTTACACCCTTCCCATACTTATTAACCCATTAGCCCAACCTATTATCTCCATTACTATCTTCACAGGAACTCTAATAATCGCTTAGAAGACAGTAGCAATCAGGTACCTTGGTATTTACTTAAAGGAGCTGAAAACTTGTGTTCACACAAAAAACACGCACACAGGTGCTTATCAGTTTTATTCATAACTGCCAAACCTTAGAAGCAACAAGATTAATTAGTACGTAAGTGAGTACATTAACTATGGTAACTGTAGACAACAGAGTATTGTTCTGTGCTAAAAAGAAATGAGCTATCAAGTCATGAAGACATGGAGGAAACAAATGCTGCTGCTTAGTAGTGAGAGACGCCCATCTGAAAAGGCTCTATTTTGATTCCAACTATCTGACATTCTGGAAAAGGCAACATTATGGATATAGTAAGATCTGTGGTTGCCAGGGCCTACAGAAGGGACAGATGAAGAACACGTAGAACACAAGATTTACAGCAAAAAACTATCCTCAATGATACTAGAATGGTATTACACATCTGTCATCACACGTCTGCCAGAACCTTAGAAGAACAAACCCTCATGTAAGCAGCAGACTACGGGTGCCAATGATGTGCCCATGTGGGTTTGCCCACTGCAACAAATATGCCACTCTGGGGCAAGGTGTTGGCAGTCACGGAGGATGCCTAAGTGGCAGAAACAGTGGATATGTGAGAATCCCGTTTAACTTTGCTATGAGCCTAAAAACTGCTCTTGTTAAAAAGCTTCTTTAAAAAATGACAACTCAGTGTTCAAGTGTTTTATTAAATCAGATAAGGAATCTCCACATGGTTGTGCATACTAGCTTATATACAGTTAAAAGGACATCATTTGTTTACAAAGGAAGTGTACAATTTCAAGAATATTCAAAGAGCTGACACAGTACAGTTCATGTAAGTTCTAGAATAGTGAATCATGACAGAACTCATTCATTTTATCCTTTACCTTCAAAATCCACATGATCTCCTTGACGAGAAGAAATCTGAAGACCACTAGCAGCTTGTCACTAGTCTGATACATATTTCATTCAGGACTATTCAGCTTGTTACCACATACTAGCTTGACAGGAAGTAACTCAACCCTAACTACAGAAAAGGGTTTTCTTAAGATTTACTGCTGCAAAATGTATGCCCCTTTTTCATATTGTGTTACAATATGAATATGTCACATGCTTTCATTAATGTATGTATGCATAATACCCAAACAAGGAATCTCAGCTATGACCTCTTCACTTAGCTACACTAAAGATCGGTCCAGGATAAAACACTGAAGATTAGAGACTGTGAGTAGTGAAACGATTCAGGTGAGGCTGTAAATCCTGTTACCTACTGTAACCTAGGTAAGTGACACTAAATTTTAGAACCTTAGAGACCCTATGAACATTTTCCTAGGAGGCAGTTTCAAACTACCCCATGACAAATAGCTGATTATCACATTTATGATGATGGTTCACTAGAAAATAAAGTCTTTACTCACGTAACTCCAAACTTATTCATACCTACATTTAATTTATAACCACCATATACTAATGGGTAGGTAGATAAGATCAAAGATCTTTTGGGGACTCTCCCTCCACACACCTTTCACTCCCCACTCCCCTCAAACCTCCTATACAAAGTCCCCCTGCTTTAAGTCCAAAGGTCAATTCTGGATTAAAACTTGCCTGAACTAAGTTTATAGGAGATTAACATGCAAATAAGGTGATAAAGTTAAATCTATTTGTCAATAGCAAACATTATAAATGCATGCCACTATTCTGTTAAGCAGAAGACCTGGAGAAACCACAAAGGTAACAAAAACCCACATGAAATTTCAAATTTTAAAGTAATTTCATTTTACAGTGGTTGAATTTACCCACCAAATGCTGAATGACCACAAAATGTTTCTGCAACTAAAACTAAAAGATAGGCAATTACAGGAGTTGGGAATACATGTTAGATACTAACGATCTTCAAGCTTTGAAGATGTCATTGCATGAAGAAAATTATGGGAAACGCTGTTCCCGATAATTACGTACACCCTTAGTGTAACATATGGAGGTCACTGCCTCCGATATAAACACTGTGGTAGGCAAAAGCTACCTTATTCTTCATACATTATGGAAGACACTGCTCCCGATAATGTGTTAGGATTGTGACAAAGGTACTGGAAATTTTGCAACATGGGAATTAGAGTTATACCTTGGATAAACTGAGCTATAAAATTTTGCAGGAGTACTACCACAGCCTTTAAGTGACATTTATTTAAAACTTGGTCACAAGTCATTGCATTTAGGAAAACTATCATTTTTATCTGGTCAGCACTCACTTCTTAGCAACCCCTAATTAAATTTAATTCATCTCTAAATCTTAGCTTCAACTTTATTCAATTACATTTGGCTTTGCGGCTGTTTTCTAAAACCCCTAAGTGTTGACCATAAATGCAAAACTTCCAGTATCTGTTGGGTTTTATTAGCAGATGCTGCTTTTATTTAAAAAAAACCGACAGTATAACTGTCATAATTATGGAAGGCACTGCTTCCGATAATTATATTCTATTAAAAAACACTATTTATAGTGAACTCTGTCACTGATAAATAAACAATAAATATTTCAGTGCCAAAAGGACAGAAAGCTTTCCTGTAGGAAACACTTTGGCCAAAATGTGGCAGTGTATTCTTCAATGTCTGACAAACTGAGTCTGAAATTAAACACCTGAAACGGGTTCTCTTTCAATGTACTTTGGAAGAAACAAAAATAACAAAGAACTAAATGGAGGCCTGGGGGGAAGGGACAGACTAAAAGAAAATATACTAAGTCTTTGGCTTCTGCTCCCCTCTTTTCATAAATGACACTGAGGTTAGCACAGTAAGGCCTTGTTCCTGCAATCAACAGTTGAACCTCATTTTCTCCAGCAGAAGGGCCTCCATTTCAGACTCAATGGCAAGAAAACAAGTCCCATCTCTTCTGAAAGTTAACAGTTTCCTTCAGGAATGAGGAAACCAGCTAAATTCCTTATGGAAAGGCTTAGATCTCATTTGGAGAGAATAAGGTCTTACAACCTGGTATCTCTATCTAGCATCAAATGAAGTTAGAGGATTGCTCTAATTAAGTTACCACTTATAACCTTCAGCAGAGACCAGCCCTTAGGATTTAGAGCAATAGTTCACATCACTGGTTTCTGACATTTTCATTAACAACAGGAAAGAGGCAGTTACCATTACCAAGCACTTAAAATTATAGAGCTAGAATATTCCATCATGAACATTTTTTATGTGGTTATTCACTTTAACTTGAAGTGCATGTATCTACCCTGAATTAAAAGCTGCTGCCTAAAGACATCTAGTAGTACCAAGATGATTGGATGGAATTTTAACATCAGGTTTTGTAGCCCTACTGAAAATTTAGCACAAGTGTAGAAATCAGACTACTCTGCTATTTTGACATAACTTATGGGTATCACATTTAAAACTCATTGTCAATGTCCCAAATGTCACCAGAGAGGGCATTTGCAGCTCCCTGAATAGTCCAAGTAGCGAGAGCCAACTGGTTTCTGAACAGTGTTTCGTTAAAAGCACGGTTATTTGTTTTACGCAGTTTCAGGTTCTCTAGTAAAGCTGACAGTGTGTGAGAGCCAGAGCCCCAGAAGATATGCCGGAAAGGAGACACTCTTGGAGACACATAGGGTGAGAGGAAGTAATATTCTATCTGTGAAAACAAAACATAAGGTGATTTACACAGTCCTATGACTTTTGTAGTAAAACAACTCTTCTTTCACTTCAAATGTACAATTTCCCACATTTTTTTTTCCACTTCATAATTCTTTTATGACTGACACAATTTCCCAAATTTAAGAATGCTGATCAGACTTTTTTTTTTTTTTTGAGGCAGAGTTTTGCATTTGTTGCCCAGGCTGGAGTACAATGGCTCAATCTTGGCTCATTGCAAAGCTCCACCTCCCGGGGTCAAGCGATTCTCCTGCCTCAGCCTCCCGAGTAGCTGGGATTACGTGTGTGCCACCGCGCCCGGCTATTTTGTATTTTTAGTAGAGATAAATTTTCGCCATGTTGGCCAGGCTGGTCTTGAATCCATGACCTCAGGTGATCCGCCCACCTTGGCCTCCCAAAGTGCTGAGATTACAGGCATGAGCCACTGCACCCAGCCAAATGCTGATCAGACTTTCTATAGCAGAGTAAGGAAAAAACAATACTGAGAGCCAGGCTAATGCTAATCTTCTAAGGTGAAAACTCTAAAGGAGGCTGAGCTGACTGGGAAAAAAAAGGAATTCTAGACTCCTAGAGTTTGTCCACTTTCCAAAAATGCAAGATTTATCAATTAAAATTTTACACATACTTTAGTTCTCCCCTTCCCGAAAGGTTCTTACTTTCATGATACGATCATTGAGCTCCTTCATGACAAGTCTGTCTGTTTTCTCAGAGTTCTTGAAATCTGTGGTGAGTCTGGAAGTAGCGCGGAAAAAGTCCCCACGAGCAGAATACAGCCACTGCAAACTCAGGCCCATTTCCTGAAACAGACATGAAATTCGTCATGAGACATTTTATTTCTGAGGGCATTATTTTGTATGCTTTTCTAATTTAATGTGTTGAGTAAGATTCTGACAAAAGGGACTCGCAGGCAAGACAAGCTCAAGACTCAGAAAGCACCTGCGCAGGGCTCCACGCTCAACAGACTAGGACAGCACACTTGGATTTGAGCCATGTGAGAAAACTATTCTCATTCAGAAATCCAACATCATTATGTAATCCTACATACTATACCGTTTCCAGTTCAGTTCCCCTTATGGGGGAAAACATTTTGGTTCAATGTACTTCAGGATCTAGTTATTTCCATCTGGTAAGTTCCATTTTCAACAGTTACGATTAGTTTCAAGAAAGACATAAGATTCGGTTATCAGTGGTTTATTTCAGTTAAGAGAGCTGTTAAAAATCAACTCCAAGTACCAAAAAACCATCTGGAAGCTACTTAGTATTATAATTTACTTAGAGATGAGATTTGGCTATGCTGCCTGGGGTATGGACGTGCACCACCTCACCCTGCATATCAGTTTGATTTAATGGGATACTTGAATTCTACGAGACAGACTCCTACTAGCTGTGCCCTTTCCATCCATGGAGTGTCCACAAGGCACATAGCCCAACTCACAGCTGAGATCGTCATATTCTGTGTCCTATTTATGGTCTGTCTGGAAGACATGAGTGACAGAAAACCTAACACTGCTCTGGATTCTAAATACTTGGTGAGCTCTTTCCTAGCTCTCTAATATACAGCCCAACTTCTCTCAAACAAATTACAAATTCTACATAAAAATATACCTCAATTCACTTAAAATGTACCTTGGCTACAATCATCCTTCCACCAGGAACTCACAAAGGAACACATCACACTTCAAAATACTTGACATTCAGAGATAAAAACATAACTGGAATCAGTGCTCACCTTTATGTCTGCTCTGTATTGGTTCAGATTCCTCAGAAATGAAAGTAGTTGGCTGTTATACCTCTCATAATCCAGGTTTAATTCAACATCATGGGTTAGTTTAATCATGAACTGACCAGCTACTTCTGCAGCTGCTCGTGCCACTTCGTTCAACTGAGGAATTTTCTCAATCAGTTCCTTATAGGTATCCATGGTGGTACCCAAATAAGGATAATCTGTGTCCTGTAAGAAAAAGCGAGGCTATGGTATTCACATGAGTTATAGAAGCAAAAGCCTCATATTCTAGCTCCACCACAGAGGTGACAGTTATTGCAGTTCTTCCCTTGCTTCTAACATATTCCCACCCCAATTTTACCTCATTATCTGCTGCTTTAAGTACATTCTTGCTACTTCTCTGAACCTAGTCTACTCCTAGAGTGACTACTTTCTTCCAGGTTCTACAGAATTCATCTTTCATCATATCATATGTCCTAAATACATTTCTAGCCAAATTCCTTAAAGCTGTATGTTTTCCTCTCTGGGAAGCTTAGGCCTTTACCAATGGAAAAACAGAACAACACACATGAATGTACCTTGAGACAAGGTCTCACTATGTCACCCAGGCTGGAGTACAGTGTGCAACCATGGCTCACTGCAGCCTTGAGCTCCTGGCTCAAATGACCCTCCTGCCTCAGCCTCCCAAGGAGCTGGGACTACGGTGCATGCCACTGGGCCAGCTTAATTAAAAAAATTTTTGTGGCGATATAGTCTCAGCATGTTACCCAGGCTGGTCTCACTCCTTCCAGGTCTCAAGCAACCCGCCCACCTCAGCCACCCAATGTGCTGGAATTATAGGTGTGAGCAACTGTGCCCAGCCTGATGAAAATACTACTCAGCTGGACTGTCCAGTAGGTACCACTGCTCAATCACTCAAGAAATTCAGCCTCTGGCTGGGCATGGTGGCTCACGTCTGTAATCCCAGCAGAGACTGTGCCACTGCACTCCAGCCTGGGCAAACAGATCAAGACTCCGTCTCAAAAAAAAACTCAGCCTCATTATTTTTGGGTATTTCTGGGATGGAGTCTTGCTGTCGCTTGGCTCACTGCAAGCTCTGCCCCAGAGGTTCAAGCGATTCTCCCATTTCAGCCTCCCGAATAGCTGGGATTATAGGTGTGCGCAATTATGCCTGGCTAATTTTTTTTGTATTTAGTAGAGATGGGGTTTCACCATGTTGACCAGACTGGTCTTGAACTCCTGACCTCAAGTGATCTGCCCACCTTAGCCTCCCAAATGCTAGGATTATAGGAGTAAACCACCGTACCCGGCTAAGCCTCTTTATTAAAACTCATACTTAGTTGAAGAAGTCTTAGCAATAAATTCTAATGCTAATTAAGCTAATTGAGATGAACAAGTCTATGTGAAAACTGATAATGAAAAAACATGCAATAATTACATGTGTATAACTTCTTAAAACATTTTAAGCACTCCAGTAAACTTAGTCTCAAAACTGATGCAAGAAGATCCATGGCTGGGTGTAGTAAGTAGCTCTTGCCTGTAATCTGAACAGGCTGAAGCGGGAGGACTGCTTGAGGCAGTTCAGGCCACTGCACCCCACCCTGGGTGACAGAGCAAGACACCGTTCTCAAGAAAGAAAAACCCAACAACGAAGATATGTGAAAGTTGTCAAAATCAAAATGAAGTCACCAGTGCTAACAAAAGTGCAACCCTGAAGAGAAGCATCTCACCCTTGTATTCTGATAACAAGGACTACGGGGTTTTTTCCTTTTTACAAAAACTGCAACCTTGCACAAAAGCCACTGCAACCTTGCACCAAAAAAGTTCTTTTGGGACGATCTGTCCAGCAGCTAACGGCCTGTCAGCCTTGGACTGGCCTCGCCCTGGTTACTGACCTCGGTCACCCAGAATAATGACTCCAAAACAATTATGCCATCCTCATCACCGGTCCTTTAAAAACCTGTTTTCTTCTACATCTCTGAATATGTACAGTTTACTATATAGCACATGCATTCCCACTGCAATGCCCTATTCCCAAATAAAGATCATGTCCTTTTAAATAGCCTCCCTCCATTTGTTATTTAAATTAATAGATGTAATGCTTTAAGTTCTTCAGATTTACCTCGCAAAAACAGAAAGAAACTGCTGGGATTCCAGAATATGCAAGGAAAGGGAAAGCAGCATTGTCAAAAGTGAGTTTCTCACTGCAAGGAGAAAGAATGTGTCTTTACAAAGTTTGCTAAAGAACACACCGTTCTGTCATGCAAATCCCCCCATCCAAAATACATTCTTCAGTTGAATATCGTAAGTACGCTCGCTGCAAGGACAGATTTAGATTCTATCTAACATAGTAGGTAGAATCTCTGCCTTTCTAATAGCTTGTTCACTGACTTCTCAACTTACACTTTGCTGGCCCAGTTGCTGTCCTGATATAGAGACAGGCCAGTAACCGGATGTTTCACCTGTAAGATAAGAAATTATCATTAAAACTAACATTTTGGAACTTACTTATTCCAGCTAGTCACTAACATGTTACTCTATAAACATTTATAAACATAAAACTTATTATATCTTCTTAAAAAGAATTTATGACAGTACAATCTCAACTTTAAGTTATTACTAACTAAGCTCGTGTTGTCAGTTCCTTTAGTTATAGTGAGGAAGAAAATATCTTCTCCTTAATTAACATTTTAAAAGTGGGCCAGTTGAGTGTGGTGGCTCATGCCTATAATCCCAACACTTTGGGAGGCGGGTAGATCATGAGGTCAGGAGTTCAAGACCAGCCTGGCCAAGATGGTAAAACCCCATCTCTACTAAAAAATACAAAAAATTAGCTGGGTGTGGTGGTGGGCACCTATAATCCCAACTACTGGGGAGGCTGAGGTAGAGAATTGCTGTGGCTAGAGAGTGCCACTGCACTCCAGCCTGGGCAACAGAGCGAGACTTCGTCGCAAAATACATTCATACATACATAAATGTGGGCCTAGACCATGTGGGGTAGTTCATGCCTGCAGTCCCAATACTTTGGGAGGCTGAAGTGGGAAGATCACTTGAGCCCAGAAGTTTGAGACAACATAGCAAGACCTTGTCTCTTAAAAAAAAACCCTGGTGGCTTACCCACAATTTAAAAAGCCCTCTCTAGGCTTCATCATATGCCTATCTTGTTTCTGGTTTCTTCCTTCTAGTAGGTCTTACATCACCAACTGAACTGGCAAATTCATTACTGCCTTGCTTGAGATCCTACAATCCCTAGTATCCCATGGGATCAAGGCCGGTGTCTGCTATCTGATCTGTTTCTAACTTTATTCACTTCAAGACATAGCCTCTAATCCCATTAGGCAAGTATTTTCTTTCATATGCTGCTCCCTCATTAAAAACTATGGTAATTATTTATTCAATAAATATTTTGTTACTGATATGTTTTGTTACAGATATTTGTTACTGATTATTGCATAATCAGTGTTTATTATTATAATAAAACTGATATGTAATTATCAGTATTTCATCTCAGGTCGATTCAACAAAAAATGAAGTCATACATTTTTGTATTAAGTGCACACTCACCTCTTGCATTGTTTTCTCAATAAGCGCATACAACAATGGGCTGGCAGAAACCTTGAAGTTGCTGGTACCTGTAAAGAAATTATTTTACCTTTGCCCATTCTCCACTCCAGTAATTTTCACACTGCTACTTCTACAACTAAAAGTACTTGACAAACAAGACAGTAATCTAGATCAGTGGCCCTAGGCAACAACTCTCCCACTAATCAAGCAGACAAAAGCAATTTTGGTATCAAGGTCTTTAGCAACTATACTAACGACTTTAGTGAGACTCTTACTCCTTGAGTTTGCATACTTTAATCCTGGTGATCTTTTTAAAAAATATCAGAGCGGTTTTAGGTTGAACATCAAAATTAAGAGAAACGTACCTCGACTTCCGATAATTCTACTCCCCGACACATGTGCAGCGCCCCCCCCCGACTAAGCAACTTCATGTTTAACTTTTTGGTTCACCCAGGTTACAGCTACAGTACATTCTGCTGCAAACATTCAACAGGGAAATAACTAGGAAATTCCTTCCTGGTTTAATCGTAACTCCTTCCTTTTCTCCCATGTAGACATTTCACTATTCTCAGTTCATCAGCTACATCTGCACTTTCTTTCTTATCCGATTCCTGTTGCGTGTACACCTGCACTTTCTTATCCCACTCCTGTTGCATGTACACCTGCACTCTTCCTTATCCAACTCCTGTTGCATGCACAC